>CAMOHE010035553.1:0-50554 GCA_946598075.1 Artocarpus hirsutus | reverse complement strand
GAAATGATGTTCTCTGAACGGCAAGCCGATGGTATATCATCGGTAGGCCGGACTTCTGAGATCGGCAGGCCGAACTCCTGAGATCGGCAGGCCGATGACAGCTGACAAGTAGTCAGCAGAAATTTTTACAAAGTTGTGATAAGATGGAATTTATTTTTGGACGTTTTATTCTGATTAAATAACATATTTATGGATTGATTTCTTTAATTTGGTAATAAAACAATTGACTTTTGAATTTATTGAATTTAATGGATAAGTTTTCCCGTTTTACGATTTCAAAATATGGTATTTGTGAGAGAATTGATGACCTCCCTTATTGCTTTCCATTATCCACGCACATGAGCCCATTTTTAGTCAGAAATTTCTGAAAACCTCTCTCATTTCTTTTCACGTTATTTCATTTTCACCTTAACTCTCTCTCTCTCTAAATTCTCTCACTCTCGATTGTTCTCTCTCTCACACTCTCTCTAATTCTCTCGATTTTTCCTCTCTCTCTCTCTATCTCTTTATCACATTTCTTTCTTTTCTTCCTCTCAAAATTTCCCTGCAATCTTTTGATAAAATATTGAAATTTCTTTGGATTTTCGAAGGAGTTTTTAAGAAGGAGTCGTTCTAAGGTATGAGTTTATTTTTTTTAGTATTTCTGAAATTTTTCTTCTCTTCAAATTGACTGCCATATTTTCATCTATGAGTTTTATTTTTCTCTGAATTTTTAATATGTTATGTATGCATGAGTTATGTGATTTTTCCCCAAGTTTCATGTTATTTTGAATATTCTATAAAAAGTTATGAATTTTCTTTTCACCACCACTCACTGTAAAAGTTCGGCCTACCGGCCGAGACATGTTCAAAGAATTTTGTCTTTTGTTTTTCAAGTGCCATTTAAGTTTAAATAATATTAGCAAACTATTTATACAATGTCTATGGGAAAAGCAAATTGTTTTAATTAAGAAAGATTATCATTTCTTATAAATAGTATTTGTATATTTCTGTATTCTAAAAAAAAAATATATATATATATGCAAAGATCCTGGGAATGCTTTTCCAAACTATGATTTCAATTACATGTTATTAACTGCAATAGTTTGCTTCAGTTTTAACGAATGAATGTAACGTTATCTGTGACGTCCAAAAAGGGGGCGTTACAATAACCTTAATTTGCATCATGAACAAAAACGACATTTTTATATAACATAAACAATCAGCAACAATTTATTATGAGGTGCAGAGCATGATTATTTAATATCTTAGCCTACATAACACCAAATGCCACGAAATTTGGAGCAACATCACATAGCATATTCGTGAAAATCATGTTAAAATTGCAAAGCAAACGAAAATTTGTAGGCAAAGATATAAGGGTCAGAACATAGAGACAATTCAATATTACTGTTTAGCATAAATCAGCAGTGAGTGACAGAGAGAAGAAAATTCATAACTTTTCATAGAAAAATCCAATTGAGATGAAATTCTGAGAGTTAACACATAACACATACGTGAATAACTTATAAAAAATTCAGAGCAAAACGACATTCCTAGTCTAAGATATTTCAGTCGGATTGAGGAGAGAAATACAATTTCAAAAATACCAAAAAAATGAGTTCTTACCTCGAAACGATTTATCTTCAATCTTCTTTTGAATTCACCCAAAAATTTCAATATTTACTCACTTAATAACAGAGAATTTCAAGAGGGAGAAAAATAAGAAACATGTGATGAAGAGAGAAAGAAAGAGAGAGAAAGAAAGGGAATACATGAGAGAGAGGAAATTGTTTACGTGAAATGAAATGAAAATGGTGTAAAAAAAGAAGAGGTATTTCAGAAATTTTCTAACTATGATTGAGGCATTCTTCACATGGGGAAATGGAGGGAATTGAGGGAAAAGTCAAAGCTTCCAAGAATGGTTCAAGTTACCATATTTTGCCTTTGTAAAACGAGAAACCTTATCAATTACATTCAATCAATTCAAAGTCAAACATTAATTTCCTAAAATGAGGAAATTTATCCATAAATAAGTCAATCAATCAAAAATCATCATCAAATTATCCAATCATCGCAATCGTAAATTTTGGGTGATTTCGGCTGATTGCTCGTCAACAGTCTTTGGCTTGCCGATGTCCCACGTTAGCCTGCCGAATGCGTGAGGTCCGGCCTGCCGATTATATACCATCGGCTTGCCGTTCCAAGAGGGTCATTTCGGCCTGCCAACTAAATGGTCTGGCCTGCCGATCTGCCTTAACATACCAAAATTCATCAAAACATTAAATTATCACAAAATTATGATTAAACATATAACATTAATAGCATGAACACTTGAGCACATCAATTCCACGTGACCATCACCTATCATAACACTTAAATAAAATGATTAGCACCATAAATTATAACACATATCATAAAATAATTACTTAATGTCGTTACTAAAATGACATAATCTGTTACATGAAAATTGACAGGTGTTACAATCTTAGTGTGCTATTTATGTTTGTAAAATATATTATAAAGTTAAAATCTCAATCTGGGGTTTAAAATAGGAAAAATAGGTGAAAAAGGAAAAATTTTACGAAGCCTAGTTGGCCTACCAATTTCCCTAGTTTGACCTGCCGAACTACACAGTTTGGCCTGTCAGCCATCTGGGTCCAGCCTGTTGAACCTACTACGAGTCCGGCCTGTCGATGATATGAATCTGGCCTGCCAAACTAGAAAAATTTTAGAAATTTTCAAACTCGAGTCTCGGCCTCCCCAAGCCCAAATCCTCATTTCTGACATGTTTTCTTAATTCCCAGGCATGCAAAATAGTCATAGAAGATAGAAAAACATAATATAATACTTTTAAACTAATTTAAACAAGATTTACATAGAAAATTTCAATTAAATCCAAAAATGGGAAAAAAGAGAAAAAAATAAAAAAACTTGATTCAAATATGTTTTTCATCAAACTAAACCTAGATTTTAGATGTTTTGAGTTCCACTAACTTAGATTCAAGGTTCTCTAAGCTTAAAGAAGCTCGGATTTCAAAATGCAAAGAAAATAAAAAAAATTGGTAAAAGTTTAAAATTTTTAAAACTAACCTTGATTTAATCTTTGAATCGGGTTTGTGGTTGCTCAATCACGTTCCTAAGCTTCCAATTTAACAGAGGATTGAAGTTGGAACTCAAAGTTTTTGAATTAAAAGAGAGAGAAGAGAGAAAGAGAGAGGTAGTAAGTGAAAGAGACAAGAGAGAGAAAGTGAGCTGAGAGAGGGAGAGAACGAGGGTGAGGAAGAGAGTGAGGAAGAGTGAGGTTAAAAAGAGAGGAGGGGAAGTGGTTTTCAGCATGAAAACCATGTGCAGTGCGCAGATTTCAAACGAGACATGTTTAGTATTTAACAAATTGTTTTGTTTCAAAATTTAAAATAACAAATAAAGATAATCAAGAGTAATTAAAAATGATCAAAATAATTAGAAATATCACTAATTTAGAAATATAATAAATTAGTCAAATTAAGTTTCAAAATCCATCATGGCATACTAATTTACCATTTTATACACTAATAATACTTAATTAATTTAGGGATGTTACATTGGCTAGGGTCGGGCCAGCAAGTTTAGGCCCATCATGGGTTGGCCCATCCCAGCTCGTGTAAGGCCCATATAGGCCCACAATGGACCAGCCCACTGGAGGCTCATTGTGGCCTAATTTCATTTATAATTTTTTTTTGTTTTTTAGTAATTTTGTAAACATTTTATGTATAATTATCCTAATTGTATTCTTTTTTTCTTACCAAAGTTTTGTACTACTGGGTTTTCCTTATAAAGGTTTTTAAAGAGACAATTGTACATAAAATATCCCTTTTCATATTTCCATTGATTATTCAAGCTTTTATATTGTTAACTTGTTTAAAAATTCAAAAAAAAATTTAAAAATTAAAAATTGCATGCTTAAATGGGCTAGCCCATCTAAACTTACGATGGGCCAAAATGGGTCTACCCATCCTAACTTGGAAATGGGCTTGAATGGGTTAGTCCATTCAAGGCTCACGGCACGGCCCGACCTAGCCAATGTAAAATTGGCCCGTGGCATGAGCTGGGCCGAAATAATTCTAATATGGGCCAACCCAGCTCAGCCCACAAAATTCATGGGTTGAATTGGCTTGGCCCATAGCTTGTGAAGGCATGAGAAGAACGGACTGGGCAGGGTTAGGCTCGTTCTTACATCTTTACTTCCCCAACCCCTCCAATTAAACACACTTCAAGTGAAAAACATTCCTTTTTTAAAATGACATTAAAAGAAAGTATAATTTCTAAAATAAGCTTTTATTTTTAATTTACAGTATGACTTTTGAACTACCCAATGCTCTTAGTGTAAAAAAAAAAAAAAAAAAAAGGCGCTATTTTTGATAGCTTCACTTGCTAAGATTATGTTTCGTGACAAACTTTCCCTGCATGTTTGCACTATCTCATGCGACCACCAGATGAAATCTCTTCGTTGGAATAGGGTGCTTTTAAAGTGATAACTGGAGTTTTTATTTTGGCATTATGAGATTATTTCAAGGGCCCGACCATAAATCAAAAAGTTTACAATCGGTGAATAGTTGGGCACTTTATTCTAAGGAGACCCTGGAGTTGTCTGCTTTCTAATCAGTGGAATGATGTTAGAGTAATTTGTACTCAAGTTCTTTGACTTTTTAATAAGTGATATTTTGATTTTTTTTTTTTAATTTTAACCAAATAACTCTTAAATCTTAAACTCTTGACAATTTTTAAACTTTTATAAGAAACTAACCAAACCCTCATGGAAAAACCACATGCGCATTGGGTGGGTTTTTTAAGGACATTATCGTATTTTTGTGCAAGGGTATGAATAAGGGGGCTTGTAGTCGTATATTTTTCCGGTCTTCTTCTTTACAAGGGCTAGGGTTCTTAATTGAGGAAATTTTCTTAAGATTGAGATGCGGACAGCTGAAGGCCTATTATGCATTTGTAAGATGCCCACGAAGATCTTCACTTTCTGGACTGACTACATTCTCAGTCGCCGGTTCTACAGATGTCGATTTTATGGAGTGACGTTTTGCAATTTCTTCTCTATATATATATTTTTTGTTTGTTTGCTACATTAAAGAATATATGAATGTTGGTAGCAATTTTTTACACTACAGATGTTGATATATATATATATATAAGAAGTTGTATAAGTAAACTTGAATTCCAGTGAAAATAGCTTGACTCTGAATTCTTGTCTTAATGGTGTCAATAGCTTTTGACTCTTTCTATACTGGAATTTAATTCAACAGATTTCAAAACTTAGCAAATTGTGGACTTTTTGTTTTTTGTTTTTTTATTTTTTTTGTTTTTTACATTTTTTTCACCGAGTTTTTGTTTTGTTTTGTTTTTTTTTTTTTTTCTCTTTACTGATTGTGTATATTGTTCTATTCATTGTGTGAGGGCATGTGAATTTTTTGAGTAGAAAGACCCGTCCATGTATGCAAGATCAAAAAATATCACTCCTGGATTGCTTAAATGAATTAATGATTTCGAGGCTTAAAGTGAAAGAAATTGAAGAACAACACCGAGAGAGGGTAAAATTTCTAAAAGATCATTTAAAGGCATTCAGCCTTTGCAACTTTTTCTAAAAGATTATTCTGTGCCGCAGGCTTTGAATGGGCCGACCCATTTGGCCCATCATGGGTTTAGGTGGGCCAGTCTATCTAAGCATGTAATTTTTAATTTTTTAATTTTTAATTTTTATTTTTGAATTTTTAAATAAGTTAATAAATATAAAAGTTTGAATAGTTAACGAAAATATAAAAAGAGATATTTTATTTACGATTGCCTCATTAAAAACCTGTTTAAGGAAAACCAAGTAGGATAAAACCTTGCTTTTATTTTTCAAAAACAAAGTATGCCTAGAAGAAAAAAAAATGAAAAGAAAAGAAAAGAAAAGAAAAAGAGCTTGTTAGGCCTATTATAACATAATATGTGAGGCTTTGTTTCAGCTTTGCTTCTTAAAAGAAGCAAAGCATGCCTTAAAAAAAAAATTACTATGATATGATGTGTGAGGCCTTTTATTAAAAAATGTCATACTCAGCCATGTTCGCCCGTGAATGAACATGAAAAATATATCTAAATATATATATATATATATATATATAATTGGGCCACAATGGGCCTTCGATGGGTTGGCCCATTGTGGGCCTGCATGGGCCTTATATGAGTTGGGATGGGCTGGCCTGTTATGGGCCTAGACCAGCTGACATGGCCTGGCCCAGCCCATGCCCAACCCAACCCAACCCAACCCATGCTCGTCCTGGCCTATGATTTTTTATGGGCTGTGCCTGACCGACCTATGAGCCGACATAGGTTAGCCTAACCCAACCCACCAATATTTATAAGCTAAGTTATGTCTTAAACAACATCAAACCATACCAATCTGACCTATCACTATAACAAAACAAACCCAAGATGGCCCATAAGCTTTAGCCTATTGTTGTATCTCTATTACACCACTTTAATTCTCAAGCCAACAATTGGCTTGACACGCTGGCAAAAACAAAAAAAGGGGGCAAATTTTCCTCATTATTATTGTCATTTCTTCTTCCACGTTCTCGGCTGGCTTGGCTCCTTTTCTCCATCTACGAACCTTCTCACTCTTGTCCCTCTCTCTCTTCTTCTTTCTCTCAGAGAAAAACTGGAAAAAGGAAGGAAAAAACTCTCTCTCTCTCTTCCCTGCCATAGCTAGGGTTGGGCTCAGAGCGAAACGAAGCAGAGCAGCCATGGGAATCGCTCGAAGACAGCTCAAAGCTATACTTCGCAAGAACTGGCTTCTCAAAATCCGTCACCCTTTCGTCACTGCCGCTGAGGTCGCCTCTCTCTCCGTCTCTCCTTTCAAGTTCTGAGAATTTGAGCTTCATTTCTCTTTTCAATTATGATCTGTTTCTTTCAATTTGTGCTGATTTTCTACTCTGATTTCCAGCAATTGAATTGTTTCACAAACAACCTTTTCCTTTTCTGTTCTTTGTAAAATTCTGTGGTTTTTCAAGTGGTGGCTTTGGTTTTGGTGTTTGTGTTGTTTGTAATTGTTTTGAGTTGGAAGGTTTTCTTTTTTGGCTGTATTTGTGTTTTAAGAAGTATTGGTGCAGAAATGTTTTATGAAATGCTTAAAATTTTCAAAATTTGAAGCTTTTGCCTTTTTCTGCAGATTTTGCTTCCTACGGTGGCTATGTTGTTGTTGATGATAGTCAGAACACGTGTTGATACACAAATTCACCCAGCACAGGCGTAAGTCTCTGACCATCTTATCTTCTCTCTCTTTTCTCATATGCATTTCTTATTCTATGTTACTTATTGAATTATATTTTTTTTGTTTGCATGCTACATTAAAGAATATATGAATGTTGGTGGCAATTTTTTACACTACAGATGTTGATATATATACATATATATATGTGTATTTATATATAAGAAGTTGTATAAGTAAACCTGAATTCCAGTGAAAATAGCTTCACTCTGAATTCTTGTCTTAATGGTGTCAGTAGCTTTGACTCTTTCTATACTGGAATTTATTTCAACAGATTTCAAAACTTAGCAAATTGTCGACTTTTTATTTTTGTTTTTTTTATTTTTTTTGTTTTTTACATTTTTTTTCGACGAGTTTTTGTTTTGCCTTTTTTTTTTTCTCTTTACTGATTGAGTATATTGCTCTATTCATTGTGTGAGGGCATGTGAATTTTTTGAGTGGAAAGACCCATCCATATATGCAAGATCAAAAAATATCATTCCTGGATTGCTTAAATGAATTAATGATTTGGAGGCTTAAAGTGAAAGAAATTGAAGAATAACGTCGAGAGAGGGAAAAATTTCTAAAAGATCATTTGAATGGCCCAACCTTTTTTTTCTCGTATTTTCACCATCACCGAGAAGAACTCTGCCTTTGCAACTTGCTCTTCTCTAGCCTCGGATTAATGCTCGATAAATCTATCGATTTTTCGTTTGAAGTCGTTCAATTTTCAAGTTGGGAGAGAACTAAAATTAGAGAAATCCCTAATTCTGGAAATAGGATTAAAACAAAAAAAAAAGAGGAAATAACGAGAAATGCTCAACCATGAGAGAAGGGATATTTGGGTAATTTTATAATAAAAAACCCTCACTTGACGCGCATGTGCATTTTTCCATTACGGTTTGGTTAATTTTTGACGGAAGTCTAAAAATTGCTAAGAGTTTAAGAGTTTGGGGTTTGTTTCGTTAAAATTCAAAAAAAAAAAAATCCAAAGTGTCATCTACTAAAGAGTGGAGAGACCACAAATAAAAATTACTCATGTTATTATATGGATTGTTATAAGGTTGATTATAAAGTGTAAACACCTATATATTGTATACGCATTGAACCCAACTACAATAAATTAGCTCTTTAATTAAATCCATTTCATTAAAAGCACTTGATGCTATTGCTAGATGTCTAATTTATAAATGAATTTAATCATTTATATATTATATCTTTTGATCTGTCAATAAATTAATAATCTATTTTACTGTTGAGATACATATTGCGCATTAATTATGATTCTTTTTTATTGTGCGTGGGATATGATGGGGCTATCGAATTACATATTTTTCACATAACGTTGGACTTTTGGAAGTTTTCCAAAAAACCATGCAGTTCATGCGTTATATTTTTTTTTTTCCCTCTTTTCGGTTTTTTCGTCTGGTTTCTTCCGGTAGAGGATTTTGATAAAGCCATTTTCAATTTTTGATTGAGAAGATAGATCGTCGATAACTTTGACTCTTTAGATCTTCTTTTGTTTCTAGCCTTGCTACGTGTTTTGTTGAATTCCATTGTGACGGATTTGTTATTTTCAACATATTTATATTTTGTGACTTTCATTTTAATAATATTTGAGTGGACGGTTTAGCGTGGAATGAGGTAAGATTAGGTGCCAGCCAGTTTCACATGTGCCACTTTATCGTACTTTGATTCTAATTATCTTCCCCATCATTAAAAAAATAAAAAATAAAAAAAATAAAAATAAAATAAAAAACTTTCTTCTTTTCACATGTACACGCTATTTACTTTTAAATTTGATTTGTCCTGGTTAAAACATTGTTTTTCTTAAATATGCCCCATTTATCTAGAGATATATAATATTCAACTAAAATATGGGTTTTGAATTTTGATTGAAACGTTCAACCGCTTAACTACTTTTTTTATTTTTTTGAAATCTTATGTTTGTAAAGTGTCCCATTAACATGATATGCCAAATAAGTTAATAGTTATTAAATTCATAGTAAAATATTCATCTTTATTTAGACTTAAATAAAAGCTATTTAAATTTGCATGAAGTGATGTTCAATATTGTTTCTATTGTGCAATTTCAATACATTGTTAGTATCATCTTTTTTTTTTCTTCTTAAAAGAGTAATCTTCACTATTTGATGTATTGTTTTGCCTAGCAATGTTTAATTATTAATTTTTGCTCATTGTTAACGATTTTATTTATCTCCTTTACTAAATGGAGTTTATAGTGGTCGAGGACATAGCCTAAAGGCAAAACCACATCATTCTCTACACAAGATCAAAAGCTTGAATCCCCTACCTTTAATTTTTTTAAAAAAAATAGTTTATAAATATCAGCTATTCTGCTTATCCTTGCTATAATTTTATTTATAACATTCAATCTTTATTTAATTTGTATGTATTCTTACTCTCTACACGAATTAAATTCTTCTACAGAGTAATAAGCAAAAGAATTTTCTAGTATTCTTACTAGTCTCAAGTTTTTTATTCTGTTAATTTGCGCTCTCTAGTTCTTTATCATCTTAAAATTGTTACACTCGGGTTAATATTGTTATTTTCATCAAAAAGTGTCCATGGAGTTCTCCTTTGCTTTTTAATATGTAAAATAGCTATACAAATACAAGTTCAAGATGAGAAATATCTCTTTTAAAAAAAGATGAGAAGTATTAAAAACAAATTATGCAAATTGCGTCAGAAAATTTAATAATTAATGTTATTATATTTTTCTTAAAGAAAAATTAAAATTTTCCCTAGGCTTGAGCCGGCGCTGGTTCCCCTAAAATATCATCTTTTTCAAATGTGTCTCTTAAGTATTTTATTAGCCTAAAAATGACTACTCAAGGAAGGTGAATATAATTGAGTTTTTAAAAAGTTTTTTTTTTCTGAAATTTTTAAATTATTAGAAAGCTCTCGACAAAACACCAATAATAAAGGGGGATTTTTAAATAAAAGTGCTAAGTACGAAAAACTTAAACTAATCAAAAGAACTCAATAGCCCAAAGATAAATACATGGAAACACAAGCAGCCAATATATACTATTATGAACTTCCTAATATCAATATGAAGATAAAGAATGATAATAATGATAAAAGATTTAAGAAGAGGTGAGTCCAGACGTTGGTGTGACTATATGTTTACATTCATTATAACCAAACAAATCACAGTTTGACCGCTTCCATTATATTAATCAACTTTTTCGTAAAATCACTACTCCAACAATCAATGACTTCTGCTCGAGTCTCATCACCGCCTTTAATTGAGGATGTTGGCTGTGCTTTCTTCACCAAATTAACAAGGGATTGACGATCTATGAACTTGATGAACATGATTTTGGGAATGAAAGTTTGGCTACTCAAGTATATATAGTTTGGATATCATATAAAGTAGGCTCTAGGAAATGTATGAACACTCAAGAAAAGCTGATCTCAAAGTTTGGCTCAACGACTATGGTGCAATCTATGCTTTCTCAAGACGATATAAATAGTATTTGGCCTTAGGAGTAGTATGACAGAGTTTGAAAAACAAAAGAGCATTTCTGTTGATAGTAGAGTTATACATGCAAAAACAATCAAAAAATTCAAGTTTAGCTCATTGTCCGACGTTTAGAATCATATTGCTCATTTATTTCACTGTTTAAATCATTGTTCAAACATTTTTGTTACAGTATTTTTGTTCTAAGATATGTAATTTTTATAAATAAATTTCTGTTCAAATTTATGAATCAAACAGCCAATACTCATTTGAACAATCCCGGTTGGCTGCTGGGTGACATCCGGTTGAACAGTGGATTATCAAGACTACAACATATTTTAGAGTCAATAACCCACTGGTTGACTAGAGTAATACCCCAGTTTTCTAGACGATGTTAGGACACCATTCGTCCATGTTTGGACACTTGCGCCAAACGTACGGAACTTTAAAGCGCGTGTACTTATTGAGATAAATTTAAAATAAATTTATTTATACACTCAAAACATCAATACAGGACTAGAATATGATTTTAACCTATAAAGTTTCGTTTCGTTCTAGTTTTATGTTTTCAAGCTTCAAATATAGGGTCCATTTGGCAGATACTCTTATGTGATGCAATTTTTTAATTTTATTATTTTATAAGAAAATTTAAAATATATCCATTTTAAGAATAAATTAACCCCATGTCTATTATTGATGAACTCGTTCATCACTCACAAATTTGAGTCTATCATTGATGAACTCTAATTTTTTTAAGGAATAAATTGCTTTGATATTCTCTAACCATTCATGAAAATAAATATTTGGTCCCAAGATTTTTGATTGCTTAACTAACCTCAATTGTTTATTTTAGTTGTTGAGGGACTAATTTAACCGTTCATTTTACTTCTTATTAGGCCACCTCGCTTGATTTCTTATTAGGCCACCTCGCTTGATGGTCTTGCAAGATACAAGCAGTCAACAATAAAGTGATCAAGAGATTTTTTTTTTTTTTTTTTTTTTCCAAACTAAACCGGTGAACAGAGGAAGATCACATGCATTATCCGAATATGTGTCAACATCACAAATACTTTAATTGAGGATTGAGCCTTTCTTTTCCTCACCTTTAGCATAGTAAAAAAGTTGTCCTAATAATGAGCAAACCCAAAAGCTACGGGCAAACCCACTAATTAGCGTCATTAATTACATGCTCAAAAACCACTGTTAAATAAATGGCTCATAAATAAGCTTATATCACTTCTTGGATTCTTGCTTTGATGAAGTTGAAGATTTCCTGCGAGGTATGCACTTGCCAGTCATTTTTGCCTTCTCTCTCTTCTCTTCAGCCACAGTTATTTCCTCCAACCCAGCTTTGGCACTCCTGACCCACAACAATAAGGCTTATCGATCAGCACAAGTTATCCACTAGTTCGAGAGCTTACTTTTCTCTGGATTTTTTTTTTTTATTAGCTGGAAATATCTTACGGCTCAACTGACATATTGCTACAAGGATAATGAATTCACAAGCTAATTAAAGAAGCAGAAAAAGTTTTCAGCAATTTTTTTCTTTTCAGATGAAGCTAATAGGACGTTTGGATGGGTAGTTTATCTTATTTAGGTTTAAAAACTATAAAGTATAAAAGTTTTTATAAAATATAATAGTTTTTTACAGTTTATAGTTCAAACCATCTAAACACCTTATGACATGATATGGCAACTACCGGCAAGACCATTACTATCAAATTTTCGTTCTTTTTTTAAATGACGCATGGCAATGTTTTATAGTCTATAGGATGTTTGGCAACATTGTTTGAAGTAAAAGTTTGAATTATAAATATTGTAATAATTTAAATTTTGTTAAAAAAACTGTCAGCAAAATCAAACCAAAACACTTTTGTTTGAACCTGTTTGTTCAAACCCACTTTATTAAAGGGTAAACAGCGCACATTTAAAACCGTAATTGATCCCCTCATTGAAAAAAAAAAAAAAAAATTTGTCTAGTTGGTAAGCAAGTATTGATTTATGAACCTATGTGCTTAATAACTGCCAAAAATGGGTAGAAATTTGTATTAAACCTTATAAATGCTCAACATACCGCACGGTAACGTTTTAGTGCGTGTTTTTTATTTTTTTAATAGATTTTTGAATAAGAATTTCTAATTTATTTTAAGTTAGGCAAAACGTTCATATTTTCTTTCAAAAAATAAAAAAGAAAAATGAAAGAATATTCCACATCACGACCATGACACAATGCACAACGTAATTTTGTTCAATCACGACCATTGCTCCAAACAACATGATCGTACGAAAAATTTTGTAAAAAACACACCTTTCTTCATTGTACGAATTGGACTTCTTGAGCACCGGAGGCCCGTCCCCAGCCCTCCCCTCCGTCATGGACTCGACAATGCTCCCACTGAAGTACTCCTTCTCCTCTGCCTGAGGGTTCCCAAACCTCGGATTCTCCGACATGTAACTTATCATCTCCTCATCAGCCATTTTCGCTGCGCTCTTGCACAAAACCCCTTTCCTAAGAAAACTCCTACTTCCATTCTCATTACTATTCTTCACACCCACCGGTGAGTTCTTCGCCTTGGCCACGGCGGAGCTTCCGCATGCGATCAGCTGAAGCAGCACCGAGTTCCGACCTAGACCCGAACCCGACTCCGAAACGACATCTGGGTCGCTGTCGTTGAACCTCTTCAACCGGTTGTTGTTGTGTTTCGCTCTGTTTTTGTCAGCCGTGATCATTGACGGCGAGTCGTCGGAGTAGTTCAGAGTGGTAGTGGGCTCGGAGGCGGTATTCTGGGCCTGGAATTGTTGTGCTTGGGTTTGTTGGGCCTGGGCTTCTTCGTGTTCGTCTGTGGAGACTCCTCTGGAGCAGCGAGACCTTGGTGTGGTTGAGCTTGTATAGCTTGTTTTCTGATCTTCGTCCAGTTCGTAATCTTCTTCTTGTTCCTCGTCTTCCTCTTCGTCGTAATCGTATTTGGGTTTCTGTGTTGGTTGGAAGTTTAGCTCTGGAATGTGTTGTTGTTGTCGTCTGGTGCTGCTTATTTGAATCTGTTGCAATTTTTCTTTTGATCACCAAAAAAAAAAAAAAAAAAAAAGCCTTTAATTTGTGGAATCGCAAGTGGGTGTTTTTGTTAAGTCACAGAAGTTAAGGGGTTAAACTTAAAACACAGAATTTACCGGAACATCCTTCAACCAGTTCGCAACCTTTGAGGACATACTCTGCTCCTTCGGTTGGATATATTATGTCATTTTCAGCCAAGTCGTTCCACACATAACCATTCTTGTAGCTCCTGAAAATTCAATAAAGTTACGTTATCAAAAAAAAAAAAGGTTAATTTAAATGTAAAAAAAATGTACCTTTTGCAAGACCAAGAGTAGAGTGAGGGCATTCCTTTTCCCCTTAGAATAGTGAGCCGTTCCATAACATCTATTTTTTTTTTTTTTTGAAATAAGGGAAAAATGTTACAATTTTTTTCCTTTTCAAATACATACAATCATATTATCATAATAAAACAAAGAGGAAAAAAAATTCAAGTTTAAACACCTCTCAAGCGAAGTGGTTGATCGGATAAATGAGATACTTCCATGTAGTGAGGATGCTCAAGATGACCATTTCTTGAGAGATAATAAACAACTTGGACTTTCTTGATGGGTTTGACTCTTGGCCTCAGGCAAACTTTTGCCCTATCCGGGCTTGTTTCTCTGAGTCTTCTTGACCTAACATCCATATTTTGACACCAAAATCTTCAAAGCCCTTTTGCTCCCTTTGACGTTTGTTGGTCCTTGAATATATCTTAGCTAAACTCCACTCTTTTTTATACAACTCCAAGATGTTTAAACTAACTAAAGAGGAGAAAATGGATGGAGAGATCTTTTCAGGGAAGAGAGATTAATGCCATGACAGAGACATTTCGTCAAAAGACGAATTTAGATTCAGATCGAAAGTGATCGCTAAATACGGATTGAAAGTGATCGACTTTTAATGCTTTTGGAGTACGTGTTGAGGTAAAAAAAAAAATAAAGAACAATAGGGGCAGTTGAGGGCAGAGTATTTAATGAAAAAAGTGATGGAAAAGTGTAGGGTTTACTGTTTGGAACATGAATTTTGACTTTGGGTTTCAGACCGGATCCCGGGCCTGGACAAAAAAGCCACAATCTAATCTTTTGGCAACCAAGGGTGTGTGTGAGCTTTATTAAATGCATTCTTATGATTTTCTAATTTGTTTTCCCTTTTTAAAAATGTTTATTGGCATTGATGAAGTTGACTTTCTCTTCAACACAGAGCATCCTTGTAAATCATAGCGTGATCATGTTAGGCCAGCCAATTGAAAGCATTGCGGTGATAAGGTCGTACTCTTTCCTTTTTTTCTTTTCTTTTCTTTTTTTTTTCCTTGTTTTAGTTGGTAGGGCGAGAAAATTATCCCCCGTTCCCATTTCTCAAATAAAATACATGCTTTATCATGAAAAGGTACTGCAATCGCTAATTCACCCAAGAGCTTTTTTTGCTTGATTAATTCACCTAAGAGCTTTGTATCCAATTAATCCATCTCACAACTTCAAGAGCATGTTTAGGAAAGAGAAAATAAGGGACGATTTTTTTTTTAAATAATATATTTACTTTTAAAATCAGTAATTAGAATTTCTTGGACTCATATAATACAGGGAAAGAAAAAAAAAATATCGATCCTCTCATGTTTTTTTAGTATTGATTCCTATCAAAGAAAATGAATACTATATTTACTTAGATGTTCAAATTCAAATGTTATTATTTAATAGACATAAGTTATTAAAAATGATATTTTAGTAATTATAGTGAATAAAATCTTTATTTTTAAGTAAGTAAATACTAGAAAGAGAATGAGATTGTTTCTCATTATCCCATTAAATAAATAAACATTAGTAAAGGAATGAATGATGCTCACTCTCATAGGGTGTTTGGAAGGTGGTAGGAACCAGTGGTGAGAACCACTTTTACTGTAGCATATGAGAACTTATACTGTAGCATTTTTTTTTTTTATTGTTACTGTAGCATGTGAGAGCTTTTTATTGTTCATAACTGATTTTGTGGTGGGAACCACAGTTCCCACCACTTTGCCAAACACCCCCTCAATATTCTACTCTCTTTTCTGATCCTATTACATTCCTTTGCAATTTAATAAACATGGAACATGTTCCAAGACCACAAAAAAGAGATCTAGTTACACGACCAAAACTAAGTAAAGACGAAAACAAGCTGGGGCAATAACTAATATGAACATAAAATAAACAAAAAGAAAAATACCAAAAACAACGACAGTTTTCAATGGAAAGGCTACTTGAATTCCCAAACCAAGCAGGAAAAGGTTAGGTACTAAATAAGGGAAAAATGATGCGTCGACAAGCCATGCAACCAACACATGTGCACCACACGCTCATCTCAACGGGAACGCCTAATTCAACAATTCCGACGCCATCAAATGGAACGTACCTCTTGGGACGGGACCTCAAGAAAGCAAGAATCTTAAAGAAACAATGAGCTGGAAATGCTGTCTAAAATACAACCCATTCCGTTCTCAAATTCAATACCAATACCTCCAAAAATCAAAAAACAACCCATCCACCACCTTGGGTTGTCCTTGTGATATTGTGGATGAAAACAGAAGGCAAAGAGGCCAGCAATGTATCCAAAGGTGATGTTGGCTTCGACCACAACACCCTTTTTCTTTCTGTCTCTCCTTTCCAAAGGTCGGCTAGCTATCCCCATTCCCAATTACATACATATATACATACATTTATATATATATATATATATTTAAAAATATATATTGAAAAGAGCCTATTATTACTTATGACTGTTAGCTTTTACTAAGTTTGAAATTAACATTTAAGACCATCTCCAATGCAAAAAATTTGGGATTTGAATTGTACCCTTTGTGATAAAGTTGAGCATAAAATTACTGAAAGATTGTGCTTGTAAACACTAAATAAAGACAAAATCAAGATGGGGTGAAAACCGCCTTTACCTTAAACGCCTAAAACTATGGGAAAATTTTAGGCAAAATAAGGGGAAACAAGCAACATCGACTAGCCATTCAATCAACACACGTGCATCACACATGTAGTCCAAAGTAATTGCCAGCTTATTATTATTGACACCATCAAATACGTTGCACCTCTCAGGATGAGACATCAAGAAAATAGGAATGTTAGACACATGCTTAGAATGCTGCCCAAACCAAAAAAAAAAAAACAAAAAAACAACGCCCGCTCTTCATTCTATATTAGATTAAGCACCAATGCTTCCAAATGCCAAAAAATGCCCCCATCTTAGCCTTCCTGCCGTGAGCTCGTGGTCGAAAACACAAGACCGAGAGTCCAGTATGTAAGCTATTTCTAACATTCACAACAACTTATATCCAAAAAAGTGGAAGAAAATTGGATCGAATTGTACCTCCCACCATTGACAACAATTCCATGATCTTGGGTCGACACCAACAAAGCTTTGAACACTATATTTAGGACTTCTGAGCACTCACGATGCTCACTAGATGGTGTAGTTATTTTTTGAAAAGAGTGATTATGTGCTCAGGGACCCAAAGGGACAACTTCTATATATAACTGTGACCATCACACAGTTGAAGACATTTTGTGCCGAAAAAAATTGCACACAACCTTCGTGGAGTTTATGGTGGCTAACATTCATTTTGAACGTTCCATATGGGCCATTTCATGAGAACGTGGGACGTTGTTGAAATTCTCGGCAACCAGTCCCAAAAATCTAACATTCTTCCACTTGGCCCATACATCCCATCAACCATTACTATAAGAAACAAAATACATAAATCATGGCAATAGGTCCTCTAAATGACGAGTATTATCTTCCATGTATTACAAAATATCTTGTCTCTTAAGATTTGCCTATGTAACTTAATTAACAAACCCTTTGTTTACTCTAGGTCCAAACTTTAGTGATATTTCTTAGAAATAAATTTATGCACTTAACTGAAGATAAAATAATAAAATATCATAAATATAGAAGTTCATTACAAAAAAACAATGAAATTACATAAGAGAACCAAGTCCCGTTCTGTTTGCATAATCCCTAAATTTTACTAATGGCATGCATTTAATCAAGGGATCAACAATTATTAATTTAGTGCTAATGTGCTCAATAACCACTATTTTATCCTTAACACGTTCTCTTATGGCTAAATACTTAATGTCAATGTGTTTGCTTCAACTACTGCTCTTGTTATTTTTAGCCATAAAAACAGTAGCTGAATTGTCACAAAATATTCTCAATAGCCTAGAGATAGAATCCACAATCCTAAGCTTAGAAATGAAACTCTTGATCCATACACTATGCGAGGTAGCCTCAAAAAAAGATATGAACTCGGCCTCCATAGTGGAAGTAGTAGTCAAAGTCTACTTGGCACTCCTCTATAAAACCAATTCCACCAGCTAGCATGAACATGTATCCAGAATATGTATCCAGAAGTTGATTTTCGTGAAGCAATGCAGCTAGCAAAGTCAGAGTCAGAGTACCCAGTGACCTCCAAGTTGTCAGTCCGTCGATACATAAACATATCGTCTTTGGTCTCTTGTAGTTACCTCATCACCTAATTTGCAGCCTTCCAATGATTTGTTCCTAGATTACTCTGGTATCTGTCTAACATTCCTACAGCGAATTCTATGTCAGGTATTGTGCAAACCTAAGCATGCATATGGCTTCCAATGGGTGAAGCGTATGGAATGTTGCACATCTGTTCTCTTTTAAGGTTATTTTTTGGGCACTCATTCAAATTGAATCTGTCACCCTTCACAATAGGAACTATATTCGGTGAACAATCTTTATCCAAAATCTCTCTAAAACTTTGTTGATATAGGTCTCTTGAGATAGACTGAAAATACCTTTATATCTGTCTCTATGTATCTTAATGCTTATAACAAAGGATGCATCACCCATATCATTCATGTCAAAGTTTTTAGAGAGAAATTGTTTCACCTTATGTAGCATACCATTGTCATTGGTTGCAAGTAGAATATCATCCACATAAAGGACAAGGAAACAAATTTTACTCCCATTGACCTTCTGGTATATGCATCGATCCATGATGTTCTCTATGAATCCAAATGAAGAGATGACTTCATGGAATTTTAAATACCATTGACGGGAGGCTTGATTCAATCCATATATGGATTTTTTAAGCTTACAGACCAATTGCTCACCATTACTAAAGCAGAATTCTTCTGGTTGTTTCATATAAACCTCTTCCTCTAAATCACCATTGAGAAATGCTGTTTTCACATCCATTTGTTGCAGCTCTAAGTGAAAATGAGCAACGAGTGCCATGATAATATAAAGAGAATCTTTCTTAGATACAGAAGAAAAAGTCTCCTTGTAGTCGATTCCTTCCTTTTGAGTGAACCCTTTGGTGATGAGTCTTGCCTTATATCTTTTAATGTTGCCCAATAAATCATTCTTTATTTTATAGACCCATTTACACCCTATGGCTTTTTCACCATTAGGCAACTCAACAAGATCCCAGACTCCATTAGATGCTATAGAATCTATCTCATCCTTATAGCATTGTACCAAAATCTCAATTCTTGGCGACTCATGACTTGTGAAAACATTTTGGAATCATTTTTGGCTCCAATATTGTCCAATTCTTGTAGATACATAACATAATAACTAGAAATTGTCGATTTCCTTTGTCTAATAGATCTCCTTAACATTAATTTAACATTTTCCTAGGGAATCTGTTGTTTAACTTGTTACTCAACCATTTTCGATGGTTCTTGAGCAACTTGACCTTCTAGATTATTGTCAACAATTTGTGAAACTTCAATGATCGGTTGCATAACACTAGGTTAAACTATAGGAGTGTTATGAATAATAATTAACCTATCACTCAATGTAGACGGTTGAGCTTAAGTATGATCTCTTTCAGAAACTATGTTTTAAAATTTATCGCTTCCACTAATTAAGTCATTCTTAAGAAACTTGGCGTTCGTTAATTCCATAAATCTAATGCTATCAGTTGGACAATAGAATCTATACCCTTTGGACCTTTTGGCATATCCAAAGAAATACCCGTAGATGGTCCCCGAATCTAGCTTCTTCTCTTGTGGGTTTTACACTCTTTCTTCAGACAAAGAACCCTAAACATGTATATATCGCAAACTCAGTTTCCAACCTTTTCATAACTCAAATGGTGTCTTTGGGACAGCCATGGTTAGAACTTGGTTTAATATATACATAGTTGTCTTAAGAGCTTCAGTCCACAAGGACTTAGGAAGCTTAAAGCTGCTAAGCATACTCCTAACTGTATCCATTAACGTTTGGTTTCTTCTCTCTGCTACACTATTTTGGTCCAAAGAACTAGGCATAGTGTATTGAGCAACTATCTTATGCTCTTGAAGAAACTTTGCAAATAGACCTTGAGCTTCTCCATCCTCAATGTATCTACCTTAATATTCTTCACCTCTATCCGTTCTCACGATCGTAATTTGTCTGCCGTATTGTTTCTCTACTTCTACTTTGAAAACTTTAAAGGCGTCTAATACTTCATTCTTATTATGAAGCAAATAGAGATATATGTACCGTGACTAATCGTTTATGAAAGAAATGAAGTATTCAGACCATACCAGTCCATGTCTGGACTACAAATATTTGAATGTATGATCTCTAATATTTCTAAACTCCTATTGGTACCTTTCTTACATTTGTTGCTTAGCTTTCCGTTAATGCAACCCACACAAGTATCGAAGTCAGTAAAATCCAAGGTACTACGTATTCTATCGTTTACTAACCTTTTGATTCTTTCGATGGAGATATGTCCCAATCCTGATGCCATAACATAGAGGAATCCTTATTTATAACACAATGTTTAGTGCCAAATTGAACATGTATAGTAGTATAAGATGATTCATTTTGCAAATTAATTGAGAAAAGACCATCAGACAAAATACCATTCCTAACAAGATCAGATTTATAAAATAAACTAAAAGATTTTTCTAAAAAAAAAGTAAAGGAATATCTTAAAGGCACAAGTCTTGAAATAGAAATTAAATTCCTAGAAATGTCTTATCTAATTCTAAAGTAAAACCATTGCTTAAAACTAAAGTGCACGTTCTAATAGCTTTCACATGTGAACATATCTTATTTTCTAAAGAGATGCTTAGCTCGCTTCCTATTGGCTTTCTTAGGTTTCGCATACCCTACAGGGTATTCACAATATGAATTGTAGATCCAAAATCAATCCACCATGTGTTATAAATAACATCAACCATATTAGATTCATAACAAACAAATAAGACTAGATTACCTTTCCTTTGAAGCCATGTCTGAAATTTTCCACAATCCTTCATGTGTCCCTTTTTTTTATAGAAGAAACACTTAGAATCCTTCTTAATGACAACTTTGGAATGTATTTTACATTTCCTTTTATCCTTGGCTCGATTTTGGTCTCGATTCTGATTCTTTCCCTTGGTCGTTGTCAGTGTAGTTTCACCCATTTCCATTATAAGCCGCCCTTCTTCTTGAGTACACATGGTCAATAGTTCAGTGATCGACCATTTATCTTTATGTGTGTTATAAGAAATTTTAAAGGGCCCATATGCCTTTGGAAGGGTGTTCAAAATGTAGTGCACTAGAAAAGACTCAGACATATCCATCTCAAGGTTCTTAAGTTAAGCCGCTATATCCCTCATCTTCATGATGTGCTCACATACAGCTCTCACACCGATGAGCCTTAAGGACGAAAACCTCATGATTAGGGTGTTGGCAAGTGCCTTATCTAAAGTTTTAAATTGTTCATCAATAGCCTTCAGTAATGCCCGGACCTTGTCATATTGTTCGACGGGACCATATATGTTAGCAGAGATCTTGGTCTTTATGAACATGATGCTAAGGCGATTAGATCACCCCCAACGTTTATAAAGAGCAATCTCATCCTGAGTGTTAGTTGTAGTAATTATGGGCTCGTCTTTCCTTACAGCATTATCAATGTGCATCCACCCCAAGTGAGGGAGAATTCTCTCCTTTCAGACCTTATAGTTATTCCCTTTTAGTTTGGGGATATCACATCGAATAATAGAGAAATTCACCGGCTGTATGACTGCATAATTAAAATAATATGCTTATGATCCAAAATATTGAGTCTAATAGGCATAAATCACGCTTTACAAATGTAAATCATGCACAAAAGTATGAATCTAGTGACATGAAACTTGCCTATGGGCTACAGTTCTAATTCAATTAGATTCATTTGACTGCATGATAAAACTATCAAATTATGTTCCTTTTCTTAATTCCTATAGATAAATTAGAAAATATAGGGTCTGTTTATTTCAAGCATTATTTAGACTCAATAGATTCAAATTTGGATTCGAGTATCAAGAATCCTTTGAATATCTGTTTGTTTCCTCGAAAATCCAATTCCTTTGAATATCAAAAATCTAAGTTTTTAGAGTTCTCATTCCCCTTAAACTTTTGATACTCGGATATCTTTACTACAATAAAAACTAAAATTCTCCCTCTTGTATTTGAGGAAAAAAATCATAACTTCTTCATTTGATATCCAATTAAGATTATTCTTTTTTCATCGTGTTCCTAGTGAAGAGAGGAATAAATTAAGATCTATATTACATATTTTTTAAGATCATTAATATTAAGATTTTATTAGATTTGTTAATAAATCAAAAACTACTTTTACTACCTTTTTAAATACAAATTCTAATTTTATTCCATACTCAGATTAAAACCTAAATGCACATCCAAACACGAATTTGGATTACAATTCAAATTACTAACTCAAATTCTAACTCAAATCACACTAACTCAAATCAAATCACTAATTCAAATCTATTTACCAAACGGACCCATAATTTGATATTTTATCCCAATTAATCATATTAACATAATAAAAATTTCTATGGGATAAAGTTTATTATATTAAGTATAACTAATTACAATAAATGTCCTTTAACTAAATATGATCCTAAACAATTAATATATAATTTTGCATAATTAAAGGTACTGTAGCTAAGCTCTAATTATTCAAAATCATATGGATCACTAAGACATTTAATTTTGTTCATAAAAATTATTCATGTAAAATTGCATATTCTATAGGCAATATATACAATTATGAGTAAAATCTACATTTGTGCTAAATAACTTAACTTAATTTAATAATATGCATAATAAAAACACAAAATTATACATATAACAATAAATTACCACATCAAATATGCATAATATATTTTCCAATAAAATGTTCATCAATATAGAACTAATTTCTAAAATAACATGCATACTTAATTCCATAATTATGCATTAAAATATTTCCAAAAATTATGTCCACAATAACAACATCAAAATTATTTACATAAAACAAATATTTAGCACATAATAAACAAAATTAATTTCCCGTAAAATTATTGCAAAAATTATGAGTGCGTCCAAAAACTAAATTTTTTTTTGAAAATGTCCAAAAACTATTTTTTTTTAAAATTGCTAAAAAAAGACACAAATAAAGAAAAATGACATTTGGATTTGTTGAAATGAAACGACAAGTCGTTCCCCCTTGCCAAAACGTTGCCGTTTTAAGCCTGATAATGGCAGCTTTTTTGAAACTGAAATGACGACGTTTCCTTAAATATCAAACTGCTCCATTTTAACTAAATAAAACCAGCCTATTTAATTGAACGATATTGTTTCACTTGGTTAATTAAGACACCCAAACACAACGTCGTTTTTATACAAAACGGTAGCATCTATCTTAATGAAAACGACGCGTTGTTTTCCAACAACATTTAAAAACGATAACAATAGTCATCTTCAACCTTCAATTGGGTCTGAGCAACCTGGTTTTGACTCGCTGTTCAACCCAAATGGAAACCCAATGGTTTCATGCAATTCTAATGTTCAATTTAGCTGTTCCAAATCCCAAAATGCTCAGAAATTAGTATCTTGATGATTAATGAAGAATTTTTGTTGATCAAGAAAGCTTCTTCTTGGTCTTTTATTTTTAAAGCTTTATAGATCATCAAACATGGCCAAATTCAATGGTTTAAATCACAAAGTATTAAGAAAACAATAAACTAAGTGTTTTCTAGCATCAAAAGATCAAAAAAATTTTAGAAAACATAAGGCTCATGACACGGGCACATCTTCCGTGTTTTTCAAAATATTATATGGAATTGAACACATCAAGACAGAGGCTTTATCGACTCTGATGCCAAATGTAAGCTATTTCTAACATTCACAACAACTTAAATCCAAAAAAGCGAAAGTAGAATTTGATCAAATTGTACCCTTGCCATTGATGACAATTCTACGATCTCGGACTGACACCAACGAAGCTTTGAACACTGTGCTTAGGGCTTTTGAGCACTCATGATCCTCACTAGATGGTGCAGTTATTTTTTAAAAAGAGTGATTGTGTGCTTAGGGACCCAAACAGATGACTTCTATATATAACTGTGACCATTACATTGTTGAAGACATTTTGTGCTGAAAAAAATCTCACACGACCTTTGTGGAGTTGATGGTGGCTAACGTTCATTTTGAACGTTTCATATAGGCCACTTCATGAGAACGTGGGACGTTGCTGAGATTCTTAGCAACCAGTCCCAAAAATCTAACACAATAACGTGCCCAAAGACGATGCCAAGACTCTAGCCAAAACACTCTTTCCTTCTCTCAGTCCTTTCTAAAGTTGGCTATCCCTATTCTCACTTATATATATATATATATATATGTATATATATTGAAGAAGGTTAATTATCACTTACGAATGTTAGTTTTTAATAGGACACAATTTTATATGTAAAATCATCTTCATTGTTAAAGTGATTAAAAAAATTATATGAAAAATTATCTTCAATATTAATGTAAATGTCAAGGTTAATATTTTATTTTATTTGAACTTGGGATCAAAGAATTTAAATTTTATATTTTTGTGATAGAGTCAAGTGTAAAATTATAGTAAGGTTATAATTACAAACACATATCAAGGTGAATATCATATTTGACAGTAAGGTGAAATATAACATATTTGACATGTTATTTATTTTATGTTTCAATACAATATGCAAATTCAAACGTTATATCTACTTATTATCATAATCACTAAGTTTTGTAACTCATAAATTTATTTTTTTAATTTAAGGAATTCAAAAATTATGAAAATAGATAATGATTAATGAAAAGTCAACATATTAACCAACAACAATTAAATTCTAAATACCAAATTTAGCATAGAGCACTATATTTTAAAGTGATTTCCTATGTAAATACTAAAATAGGAGAATTTGGCATTTGCATACTAATTTAGAATTACAATGCTCTAAGATTGTATTATTTTTGAGGATATAAATGTCAATATTTTCATAATAATAGCATTTTTATTTTACAAAAATAACAATAACAGTAGAGATTTACGTAAAATATGAAAAGTATTCTAAAGCATTGAATTTCTAAATGAAACTTAAAAAAAAACTCAAAAAATAATTAATAATACATTTATTGGATCAAACACTCAATAAGAAAACTAAGTGTATAAATTTAGGATATCAAATGATCATTATATAAAGATAAACATACATTTACAAATTTAGTAAATTAATCTATAATTTAAGTACATTATAGCCATAGTATCATACGAGATGAGAAAATATTAGTATGGAAACAAGCTTCTAAGAAGTTTAAGAATATTTGAAATACCTTTGGTTTAAGCAATGTTGATACCAAGATAGCCCGTTTGGTAAGAAATAGTCGTAACTATTATCTCAATTATGAACAGTATAAAGCTCTCACATGTTACAGTAAAAAGACAAAAGTTGCTACAGTGTAAAGCTCTTACATGCTACAATAAAAATAGTTTTAACCAATGATTCTAACCATCATGCCAAATACTCCTAGAGTTTAAGTAGCTTCTTATATAATTTTGGACATTCCATAGATATATCTTTTGTTATCAATCCACCTCTTAATTTCTAAAGAATCACGAGTTGACACAATTTTGCAAGGTTTGAATGTCATCTGAAAATTGTTGAGGTGAATAACTAAACATTATAACCCCCGTTTGTTCGAGAGTTTGTTTTTTCTTTTTTTTTTCTTACAATATTTTCTCTTACAAGAATTTTTGCAACTCATTAACCATGAAGTACTGTTGCAATTATAAAGATCACACTAAAATGTTCATTTAAGGAGTGACTAAGACTATAGACACTTAATGCTCATTGGCTCGAAATTGATTGGGTGAGGTACAAAGGTCACTATTGAAATAAAAATTAATAGTTATAATAATTTGTCTTGTTTTATTATCATGTATTATTATTCACATGAAAATTGAAATCAAATAGATTAAAGAATAAAGTAAGATATTTTAAGAGTATTCTATTAAATACGAAGGATGAAAACTGAAATAAAATAATAGATTAAGAATCAAAATATGTCATTTTAAACATCACAGACTAACTTGGGATTGAGAGTAAACCTCAAAACTATTTATAAGATTAACTCTTTTCAAATATGCCAATATTTTTTTTTGGCAAAATTTTCATAAAATTTCCTCTTATGTCATACTTTTCAATACTTTTATCAAAAATAGTATTTAGGATTTTTTTTTTTTTGATATTCGGTGGAACAGCTATTCCCATACTAGTACTTTTAAAAGATGAAAATTTCGCCAAAATATCGATGAAAACATTGATTCAAAATCTTTATTATATTTTGAAAATCTAAACATGTGAATTGGTTGTCAAAGTATGATGATAGTCCTAAGGGAATGATATACAGCATATATGAATGTCCATTGTCGGCTTTTGCAATAGTCCACCTCCGACTATGTTGTTTAACGTATTATGAACGCAACGTTATTTAATGTATCATGGACTCTAAAAAAATATAACAATAGTTGGAAATAAATAAATAAATATTTCGGGGATGTATATATTCAATATAAATGTTACATTGAATAGACGCCATATTACATTTTTTTAAATTATTTCTATGTGTTGCGGTAGATGTATAGTCTTCACTGTACATATATATTAAAGATCCTTAAAAAAATGAATGAAAGAACATGTTAATAAGATAAGATCAGGTCAGCGCCTATTGGTGCGATTGCCTATGGTAGCTGACAAATCAGCTGAGGAATCGAATAGGGGTCAGAATTTCACGGTGAAAATCAGCTTTTCCTGGTTTTTTTACCCCACTTGAACCTCGGAAATTCCATTGTTTTTCTGTATTGAATAATCATGCAGTTGATTCTGCATATCTTTTATGTGGGGAGTTGTACAAGAGACTTTACTAAGAGAAAGACTTTTTTGAACATTAACTGGGAAAAAAAATAACTTGAGAGTTCGTTAGGTAAAACATAATTAGCAGGATTTTTAGAAGATAAGAGGGTCAATTAGCTGATGATTGCTATCACAAAAGTCTTACCGTTAATAGGATGTCTCAATATTCTCTGTGTTGGCTGACTGAAATACGAAAGATGACTACCGTGAGACTGTCCATTTGATATATAGGACCAAGGTGGGTAATGTAGTAAATTTCTGAAAAATTGTTGTTAGCTTGTTGGTAGTGCCAAGAGCAGTATTGTGGATGTAAAACCCAATCAAAATAGGAAGACAATAGAAAGACTTAATTATGTAAAACTATAACGCTAATTATTTAAGGGTATTTTAATTATTATAACATAAAAATTTATTAAACACTTAAAACTGCTTGCCGATCAAGTGGAAAGGAGAAGTTTCCTTCGGAATTCTTTTCCTTTTGATAGTAACTTTAGAAAAACTTGTTGAGGAATTGCTTGTTATCCTTTTTCTTTTTTCTTTTTTTTTTATCAAATGCAAAGTGGACTCAAAACTGTGAGGAATTGATTTTAGACCAGTAAGAAAGAAATATCAAACTGGGAGGTTGAGTTCAAGATAATTCAAGAACTCACTTGGCCTTAATAATAATAATAATAATAATAATAATAATAATAATAATAGTAAGTGTTAATTTTACTTTTGATCCTTAAACTATATAACGTGTCGTATTTTGGCCTCTAAACTTTAAACGTAGCAAATCATACCCTTAAACTGTTTAACTTTCCTTATTTTAGCCTTTCCGTTACTAAATCGGTTAAAAATTAATGAACTTGAGCTAATAACTTCACTTTTGCACCTTTATACTATGTAACTTGTCCATTTTTGTCCCTTTATCCTTAAACTTTAACAAATTACACTTTTGAATTATGAAACTTGTCTTATTTTGACTCTTTCATTACTAAGTTCTTCAAAAATTAATGAACTAAAATTAATATGAATTTTGAGGGCTTTTTTTTATGATTATTCAGTCCAATTAAGTGAAGTATTCATTATTATGTCATTTACATAATTTTTAACCCTAACATTTAGTCCCAAAAATGACAAATAGGTTATATTATAGAATTTATGTGTCGTTTTTGTTAGATACTCGTATATCTAAGTTTTTTTTTCCTTATTTGTTTATTCATTTCAAATCATATGATGGAGAAAATTGATTGAAACTTCTTGAGGAAAAAATAGTGAAAAGGTTAGACAAATAGAATTTAGATATTTTGACTTTATTTATCTTCAATTAGATAAATTATAGAACCAAAAGGTCAAAATAGTCATTGTCTCAATCCGTCAATATTTAACAGTTTTAGCAATGAAAGAATCAAAATAAGACAAGTTTTATAGTTCATAGAGGTGATTTGTTATAGTTTAAAGTTTATGTGACAAAATAGAACAAGTTGCTTAGTTTAGGGTCAAAAGTGAAATTATTAGCTTAATTCCGTTAATACTTAATAGATTTGATAATGGTAGAGCCAAAATGAGACAAATTGATTAGTTCAGAAATGTGATTTACTACGTTTTAAAGTTTGAAGACTAAAATAAAACAAATTACATAATTCAAAGGACAAAAGTAAAATTAACCCTAATAATAATAACAACAATCCCTGTCTAGGAGGGAAAGGTGGCTCTACAAACAACTAGACAAAAAGCAAGGCCACATCGGCTGTTCAATCTCTGGGATCAATATGCATATAATTCCTGCCTCCATCCGACATGGGTGTTCATGAAATCTGCAAAAGACAACACCACACCGTCTCCTCCAACCCATGCGCAGCAACGCCTGAGTCCTCAAGGTCGCCAGCATTGGTAGAAGAGAGGGATGAGGACATTGAGGAGAGAGAGATCTAAGGTAAATATAAACAGTTTTAGCGAGAAAAAAGTGAAAAAAGTACGGTAGATTTTTGGGTCATTCGGTCATTTTGAATACTGGTCATAGTAAACAAGACGGTTAAAGTAGTAAAGATCCTAATACTAATGTGGTAAAAATTTTAAAACGCATGTGGAATTTTTGGTATATATACCATCAAATTTTCTAAAACCATGTATAAAATTAAGGGTGACAATTTAGGTTGGATAGAAAACATAACTTGAAATCAACCTAACTTAATTACATGAGTGACACGAATGGACTCAATTTATTAAACTTTTATTGAAAATATAGATAAATATAGACAAATAATTTTTAGAAAAACAAATTTAACAAAGTTACTTTAAGTAAAATAAAAAAGTGTATTATTTATGGTATAAATTCCTAAAGTAAAGTATAAATAAATAAATTAAATAAATAATTAAATTATTTGTATCAGTTGTGATAATATAGTTTTGAATAACTTTATCACCAAACTTGTGATATATAAGTAATTCAAACTTAATAAAAGAATTTAGATTGACACAAACATAACCTAAATTGTCACCGTTATATAAAATAAGAACCCAAACTTTAGATCGTAACTGACATTTTGATGCTTTGTGATATAGATGCTAACAACATTGAAGCAAATGAGTTAAAGCGAATAAACACGTTCATTAGGGAAGAGCAGGAAATTAAATAATCATACAGCTGTATAATAAATGTTGAATCTGAGGCTCATTTATAAATACACCTTTGACAAATCACCATCAGCACAAACAGAACGAATAACAGTACTTCATATAAATTCCTTGCTTCACCTATTTTTTCCACCTCGAACGCTTGCTCACACAGAAACTCAGTTAAATGAAAAAAGAAAAGTGAAAACAAGTGATGAAAGTGACATCCAGACCTCGTATCTAGAGCTCTTTGTTCTTTTTGTACTGTAGTTGCAGTCTCGACTTCTTGTCGTTTCTCTACAGTCCCCTTCATTATAAGATCAGTGACCCTTACCACAAAGGATCATTTTCCCCGCCTCCTCTTTGTCTGTAGCACATATTACATGTACATAATATATACATATATGTGTGTGCGTATGTATATATCACAATATCATGCAAACGCCAGGAACGTGTCTCGGCTCAATGGTTGGTTTTACGAGATGGAGTCAGGATTTATTAATTAATGGGTCAAATTTTTATTTTTTATTTTTAGTTAAGATTATATTAATAGGTAAACAGCTATAAATTTAAGAGAGGTAAGTTTAATTTATACATATGCTATTATATTAAAATTAAAACTATTATATATAAAAAAATTAAAAGCTAAGGGGCCATGGCCCCCAGCTTCCCTTGTCTCTGTCACTGGTTTTACATCCATATATGTTTGTATTGAGTATGTTCCAGCAATGATCATGTAATTAATTTTTGAGCTAGTTGAACATTTAAAAGGACCTTTACGGTCTTAACTGAACCCTACTTTCATGTAATATAGTAACAGGCGTAAGTAATACATAACATTTATGCTAGCATTTATACAATATAAGTAAACTAATGTGTCAAACACCCTATAACTTTCTTGATGTTGCGTCTTTATTTTTAACATTGTCATTATCTTGAATAAATATCATGTTATATTTTTTATTTTCATTGAATAAATATCATGTTATATTTTTTATTTTCATGTATTACGTGGATGTGTGATCTTCTCGGCAAGGAGTGCAGCGCAAATCTTCAATATGGTGCTTAGGTGCTACTTAACTGCACACAATTTAATTAACATCTTAATTTTTAGCAAATTAAAAGGTCACATATGTGGATTTTAGAGTTTACATGAAACCATATTATTGGTCAAATTTGATGTGCCACTAGCATCATTGATATGTTAGTTCCAATTCAAATCAAGTCCCTCGGTGACAATTCGATATGTCCCGTTTGTTTACCGCCAAAGCCGAAAAAATGCGAATCTTTATAGATCTTATCTAAGTTCTTCCGTTATTGTATTTATTCCTCATCATATATTCATATTATAAAACCAATCAAAAGTCATTTTCTCTAATATTATCCTTCTAAAAAAATTCAAAAACCTTTTTTTCCTCTTTTTTTTTTCAAAAAAAGCAAATTAATACACTTTTTTTTTTTTTTAAAAAAAAAAAAAAGTTAATACACTCGTCAGGGGCTTTACTCGCAAAAACATATATCATTGCAATATTCTTGATGAAGAGGCTCGAGGTTACATCCTATTACATGCATGTACTCCATGTGTACGTTATTAATCAAGCAGCCTGCATATGACCCCGATACCGATGAACAAGTCACAGCTATACAAGCCTATACAAATTAAAACTTAGCATTTCACATTATGTATAGCTTAACCTCAACCCATGAAAAGTCACGTTATTTATAGCTTAATAGCCCCTAGATTTTAAGATGTTTTTTATTTTGTTTCTAAACTTTAAAAATTATCACTTTACTCATGAAACTTTTAAAATTTCTTGCTTTGTCTTTGAAATTTAAAGAATCATCATTTTGTCCTTAAACTTTCATACATCACTTTTTCTCTTAAATTTTTGATTTTCTGTTCAAATAGATGAAATTAAATCTACTTGATTTGCCCCATGGGTCACTTGATAGGGTAAAAATGAGATTTTATCATCATTTTACCCCAGAACTTTCATACCTCACTTTTTTTCCTAAATTTTTGATTTTTTGTTTAAATAGATGAAATTAAATCTACTTGATTTGCCCATGGGTTACTTGATAGGGTAAAAATCATATTTTATCACTCTCAAGTTTTGTTTCTCATTTACACTTTCACTTGATGCTTTTGTTTTTTTATTCAAACTCTCATTTAAGAAGAGTTTGCGTACATATTTCTTCTCATTTTTAATGCATAGCTCATTTAATAAGTCAATATTATACGCCAATATCTGAATTTGAATACTAAATAAGATGATTTACGAATTAAAGATAAGGAGATGTTGGTTAGCAATATCAAGAAAAAATATGCATACAAACCCTTCTCAAATAAGAGTAGATAAAAAAAAACATTGAATGAAAGTGTAAATGTAAAATAAAACGTGTAATTGATAGAATCTTATTTTTGCCCTTACAAATGACCTATGTGTAAATTACGTGAATTTAATTCTGTCTATATAACAGAAAATCAAAAAATAGGAGATAAAATGAAGGAGCTTTGAAATGAGAGCAAAATGGTAATTTTAAAAATTTAAGGAGCAAGTGAGGATATTTGAAAGTTTAGGGAGTAAAATAAAGATTTTAAGAGTTTAAGAAGTAAAAGAAAGAAGACTTTAAAATTTAAGGATATTGTTAATAATTGTATATGTGTGTGTGTCTATATATGTATTCGCAAATTGCTAGCTTAGGTGATGGTGCCTAGTAAAGTTTAATCGAGAGAAGGGATCACGAGGTTGTATAGAAGACATTAATTTGGGACACTCGAAAGCCTGTTTTGTTTCTCAGAGTGGGTAAAATTTTGAAGCAAGTGAAACATTTCCGCAGCTGCGATAAACACGTACATTATCTATCTCTCTGGCCTCTGGTTTATCAAATACCCTGTCGTATTGTCATTGTTGCAGGTTTTTTTTTGTAATTTCTTAAAATTGGCAAACAGTGTTAATTTTGGCTGGTTTTTATCTTTGACTTTCGCGCGCGGATCTAGGACTCGAACATTAGTAGTGCAAGATTCTAGTACAAGTAAAGTACATTAGAACCGTGTGGTGTTAACTGTACCACAAAAATTTCATCAGCTTGCTGTGAGTGTGGAAAAGCAATTTGGCTAGAATTCACCGACCGACAACGGCTTTGAAGAGAGAGAGAGAGAGAGAGAGAGATATAGAGAGAGAAGGGCATAATTGGGTTGAAGTCCAGGCAAATTGTTTCAAGTGGAGAAGAGGGAAATCAGACAAGTATACAATATGAGATGAGGAGCGTCTATTTATTTTCATTTTGAATGTTTTTGTGGTCTCATATTTTAAGTGGAGTGCGTGTAAATAAGCTAATTCCGGATCACTAATTGCAACATTTCACTATCACTCATGATGTTTATGTGGTCACATGTTTTAAGTGGATGGCATGGCCGTTGGTTTATGTGTAATTTCATTTGTTAGTGTACATGTGTATAGAGTACGTTATAGTGGCTAAAATTTATTAGAATAGATGACTTTAAAATATATGACATTTTATAAAGGATATATTCATAAATAAATAAAGTGAATTTATTCACATTTATGTGTATGTATTTTTTTGAATATTTTATGAATGTTATCAAAATTCTCTAATTATCTAACCTTAAATATTGCATATAAGTGTTATATGTAAGAGGATAATATTTAAAGATGATAATTAAAATGGTCAGTATCTATAATTAATTATTCAATTAAAATATAGAATCTTCAATTAAAAGTTACTAGAGCAGGTTATTTCCTTTAAAAATAGAATGATCTTATCTGAATCGTCAATATAGTGAGTCATTAAATGAGTATATTGTACATGATGAGATTATATAGGATCGGGACATGATCTTATATGATCAGCCAATCATTTTCATTAAATATAGCAAGTTCTAATCACATCGACGAAAGTTATCTACAAGATGATCTTAGTCTTGAGTTATTAATAAACTCCTATTTATGGATTTATGTCTTTAGATTTACTCGGTACGGATTCGAGAATCTAATCCTATCTTGTATTTTGGAGGCAAAATGAAGTAAGTAGCCGAGAATATTAATATTGCAAGATAGAATTCATTTCTTCTCTAATGAGAAGAAGTTAAATAATTCTCTTGAGTATTGATTCGGGACTTGAATAATAAGAGCACTTAATTCGTGATTAAGTTCATGAATTTATTATTCATTGCAGAATTAATGGCACTTAAGGATAAAGAAGTAATTAGAGAGGTTAACGGATTTTATCTAATTCTATTTATAAATTAGCTATGGATTGACTTATATACAACGACTATCTCAAATGAACGACTCTAAAAAATGAGTAATTTTAAATCTATAATTTCAAGAGTGCTATTTTAAGTATTTAGTGAAGTTACATTGGAATTAATAAAAAAGTAATATATTAATTAAAAGAGTATAAGTAATATTTTGGTTTTATCAGAGTTTGAAATTATGGGTGCATTAGTCCCTCGTCATCCTTATAAACACTGATTAGAGAAGTGAAATTATTAATTAATTAACTAATTTAGAATTCCTTGTGAATACTGATTGAAAAGTATAATTATTCGGTTTATTAATTTAGAATTATGGAATTCTAAATTAAATTTAACTCAAAATAAATTAATAATGAATTACTTTATATTTATTAAATAATGAGAGCATTTAATAAATAATTTATAATTATTAAATAATAAGATCATTTAATAAAGAAAGAATTAATTTTGGAAGACATATAATAGATGAGACCTATTATGTGCAGCGCACATAGTGGGAGGGTCCCACTGTGCGTGGCACCAACTACTAGAGGAAATATTTCATGTATAGTCTAAAGCATGATTGCCAAGTTTTCATATTTAGAATTTCCATTTTTGGGTAAATATGATTTAGTTCAAATATGGAAAGTTAAATTTGGAAACACATGAGATTGGATAACAAGTAGATTTTCTCTCTCCATTCTCTATAATTAGTGCAACATATAGATATGATATATGTGTGTGTGGCACCTAACACAATGTAGGGAAAGAGAAAATATTCTCTTTATTTTAATTAATATTTATTATTTAAAATTAAAATAAAGAAAGCTCCTAGAATTAGAATGATCTCTCATTCTTTATAAATAGAGTCCTCCCCTATTCAATTTTTTTACACACAATTGTAAGTCTTGGAGAGATTGAGAGAACTCCACCAAAAAACTGAGTGTAAGAGAGAGAAAGAGAATGAAGAAAAGTACTTCATCCTAAAATCCGTTTCACTTATGTGTTGAGATTAATGGGTGACTAAAAGTTAATTGAGTTATTCTTTAGAAACCTTAATTCCTCCAATGCCTACATATTTATCCATTCTAGTGTCAAGGACTACGTGACAAAGATGGTGGTTTCCCTTCATAGAGAATGCCTTTGCAATATGAGTTTTTTGATCATCACTCGTCAGCCGAGTAAGCAAAGGTTATACATATTCATTTTAGTGTTAAATTAATATAATTTATAGCATGTTTTACAAAAGTTTTGAGAAAATTTGTTATATACATTTCGTACCACAACTATGTTTCCACTATTTTTGTGAAAATCATTTTCCAAATCCAATAGAATTTTTTGGAAAAAAAAGATGAGTTTGAGGCGTATAATAAATACTTTCCTTAAAAGTTTTATTTACCATTACTTAAACAAAGTTTGCTAATGAGTTTAAGGGCAAATGACCCCCAATAGACAACAAACTCTTAAACATAATATCTAGTAATAATATTGTATCTCATAACAGTGAATGAAATTTATAAATTTTCTAGAGATTATGTAATGGCAAGGGTACCAATTCATAAATAGACATAATCGGTTCAATCTACACAACATTTCACACAAAGGTGCTTCTTTGTTTGTATCATAATCTCTTTATGGAATGTCACATCCATTATAATAGACAAGTTGGTGTTAGAAAAATAATACGCAGTAGAAATTTTAAAAATTTTAATCAAAGTATTTTTCAAAATACAAGTTTGACACGTTATATTTATAAATTAACTAGATTTTACTAACCTTTGAATGCCAAAGAGCTCCTGCAATCTATAAGAGAAGAACATTTTAGAAGAGCCTTAACCAACTGGTCTTCTTTATAATTCTCTATCCACGATCGGTATGTATGTAGGCGTAAGTAGTACAGCTTTTTCCCTAGTGACTCTCCTTCCAACCAATTAAGAAAACCCAAAACTAACGTTTGTGATTTATGAACAGTAGCTCTCAAGGAGTTTCAGAGACTCTTAGACTAGAGTGCTTACTTTTAATTTCTTAACTGATCTAAATAACATAGAAAATTCACTCCTTATTTATAGAGGTCGTCCCCTGTTGGAAAAATAGTAGGCAGCGAAATTTTAAAGTTTCTTATATCAAAGTATTTTTCAAAATATAAGTTTGACACACTTTATGTATAAATTAATCGGATCTTACTAACCTTGTAAATGCCGAAAAGCTCTTATAGTATGTGAAGAGTATAACGTTATAAAAGAGCTTCAACCAACTAGTCTTCTTTGCGATTCTTTATCCACGACCGGTGTATGTGTGGGCATACTCATACAGCTCTTCCACAGATGGCTCTTCTTTCAACCAATTGAGAAAAACCTAAAGCTAGTGTTCGTGATTTGTGAATAACAGCTTTCTAGGGAGTCATAAAGTCTCACTCTAGATTTTTCAAATGATAAGAATAATAATGTGTCTCACTCCCCTTTATATTTAGGTTGGGCCTAGGAGTCAATCCTTATCAAATAAGGCCTCAAAAATTTAAATTAGAATCAAATAAAAAACAATATCTAATAAAATCTGCATGAAAATACGTGATTTATTTAACGCAAGGTCAGTAGGGCGAACTACCTGATTGGCCTATCGAACTTGCTCTATCGGCAAATCGAACATAAAGATCAGCCTGCTAAACTTTTGATAAATGATCCCTGCGAATCTTTATTTCCCACCCGAGATTCTTGGGATAGAGTCTCAGTTTTAATTCAAATAACCCAATAGAGAAGTTATTTAATTAAAATAGTCATATCTAGATAATCTCTAGGAAAATAAATATTCCTGATAATTCAGCAAGCTTATCTTGAATTAATTTATTCAAAATTAATCTAAACAATAAATAGTCATGAATTATCTAATCCCAATAATTCAACAAGTTTATCTTGAATTAACTTTCACAAAATTAATTCAATCAATAAACAGACATAAATTATCTAATTCTATTGAATTTTCAGCCAATGTGATAATATGACATAAGTCACCAATTATTAAAAAAGCACGCCATATCGTTATAGGATTTTTATGAGCTAGCAACGGGGACCTGATGGACCTATATAGTTTAAGCTCCTGATAATTATAAAACCAAATATCATAGATATACGTTTCATAATTATCAACTTCAACTTTCCTCCACTAAAAGCTTGGAGCTGCACGCTTAAAATATATAGAATTACCAAGCCCGTATATTTAAGTCTCCATAACATATCATAATGTATCATATCCCTATAGGATCATCCATAATTTAAGGACAAGTTCTATTTTACTTTTCTGATTATTTTTCTCTTATGTCCCATTATCTCACCATCAAAAAACTTACCATCCAAATATAGTATACCATTCAGTTACACCTATGTATCCAAATGGTTGAGCTTTCCAGTTTTTCAATTACAGGATAATGCATATAAGAGAATATCAACTACTCCTAAAGAGGAGCTATGGATTCCATATCTATGAATAATAGGTCTATGTTATCAAGATTCATGCCTCCAATGTACCAGTATGCGTACCACCATTAAAATGTGGATGTCACCCTTTGGTACATCAAAAGACACAAGTGAAGACAACAGACCCACTATTCATCTTAGGATTAAGATACACTACAAATGATTGTCTAAAGTAAATCGATTTACTGAGACAGAATTATTAATCCAAATCAATTCACTTTTTATCCTATTCTAGCACATCATCACCTATGACAATGTGCTAATGTTTCTATTCACAAAGTCCACCTCTGATGGTCAAGACAAACCATCTCCCGCTAGGAATAAAGACAACATAACAATTTTTGCATGAATAAAGCGACCAACTTTATTCCCTTGATTGCGGATCTTATAATTTAGACCGTCACCTTAAGAATCGTGTCTTTTGCATAATCTGTCCATCATATGTCCAATTCTTAAAGGTTTAGACCGACAGTCTTAGACTTTTGTTTGCTTAACATACATTCAATAAATATGAATGTAAAGATGACAAGATTTGGTATATAAATAATAAACAAATTTGTTATTAATAAAAATGTCTCCAAAAACATTTTATATTTTTACTCTTTAGGATACATGTTAAACATCCCCATGGTTGGTTATTATCAGATAAGGCCTCAAAAATTTGAATTTGGATCAATATCTGATAAAATCACATTTGAAATGCGTGATCAAAAAATTGTTAGATCGGTAGGCCGACCTAACGAATCAGCCTGCTAAACTTGCCCCATCGGCAGCCCAAACTAACTGATCGGCCTACCGAACTTACGATAAATGCTCCCTGTGAATCTTTTATTTTCTACCCAAGATTCTTTAGATAAAGCCTCAGTTTTAATTCAAATAACCCAATAGAGAAGTTATTTGATTAAAACAATCATATCTAGATAATCTTTAGGAAAATAAATGTTTCAGATAATTCAACAATTTTATCTTGAATTAATTTACAAAATTAATTCAACCAATAAACATACATGAATTATTTGATCCTATTGAATTTCAGCCAATCAAGTAATTTAACATAAGTCATCAATTTATTAGAAAAGTATGTCGTATCATTATAGGATTTATTATGAGCTAGCAAAAGGGACCTAGTGGACCTATATAGTCCAAGCTTTTGGTAATTATAAAACCCAATATCCCAGATATATGTTTTATAATTATCAACTCTAACGCTACTCTATTAAAAGCTTAGAGCTACACTCTTGAACTATATAAAATTACGAAGCCCAAATTAGCTAAGTATCCATGCCATATCATGATGCGTCATATTCCCATAGGATATCCATAATCAGTTTAAGGATCAATTCTGTCTTACCTTCTTAATTATTTTTCTCTTACATTTTATTATCTTACTATTGAAAAACTTACTATCCAAAGATAGTATACAATTCGGTTACACCAATATATCTAAATAGTTGAGTGCTTGAGTCTTCCAATTACAAGATAATGCTTGTAAGAGGATATCATCAACTCCTAAAAAGGAGCTATGGATTCCATATCTATGAATAACAGGTCTATGCTATCAAGAGCCATGTCTCCAATGTACCGGCATGTATACCAACATAAAAAATGGATGTCACCCTTTGCCATATCAAAAGACATATGTCAAGACAACAAGCCCACTATTTATTTTAGGATTAAGACACAACACATATGACTGTCTAAAGTGAATTGATTAGCTGAGATAGAATTATTAATCCAAATCAATTCCGCTTTATGTCCCGATTCAATACATTGTCATCTATGACAATGTACCAATATTTCTATTTGTAGAGTCCATCTTCAATGGCCAAGAGAAACCATCTCCTGTTAGAGATATAGACAACATAACAATCTTTGCATGAATAAAGCACCTAACTTTATTTCCTTGATCGCAGATCTTATGATTTAGACCATCACCTTTAGAATTATGTCTTCTGCATAATCTGTTCGTCATATGTCTGATTCTAAAGGTTTAGAACGATAGTCTCAGACTTAAGTTTGCTTAAGATATATCCAACAAATATAAGTGTAAAGAGGACAACAGTTTGGTATATGAATAATAAATAAATTCTTTATTGATAAAAATGTCTCCAATAACATATTGTATTTTTACTCCTTACGGTAAACATATCTAATAGTTGGATGGTAATAGACATTCAAGTTTATATGAAAACAAACAATCAAAAAATACACTTATTCAAAACAACTCAAAAGACAAACTATTTGAAATCAACACGTCCAGATGGGCATCGTGGTGTTGGCTTTCATTACACCAAAATGTTGCTGAAAATTGAACGAGTGCTACAACACCCAAAAGGCAGTGTTGTAATGCTAGACTCTAGCCAGCCCAGCACCTAGGCCCATATACCTAGTGCCACCCCGATAGTTCATTTTGCACTTTTTTAGCTTTGTGTCCTTAAAAACTAGTGCCATGATGCTACATACTGACTTCAAACACATAAAAAATGTGTATTTTTTTATACTAACATATGTGTCTTTGAACTTAAAACACATAAGAGATATATTACAATTTCTCCTATAATCTCTTACTAGATTGTAACGTTTCTTTATATTAAACAATGATAAAATTTTACACACAATAAGGTATTTTTTTATTTTAACCTTCAATTAGTGAATATACTTCAACGTATTCACAAGACAATAGTGTGCTTTGCATTAATCTTTGTCTCTTAAGCAATACTGAAAATATAACACAATGAGCTGTCCCAGATTTCAAATTATGTTCCAATCATTTAACACTATTTTGGCCTTATGCTCTATCTTAGATTCATGAATATTTACAAGACTAAACCTTGGTCTTGTTAAAAACGACAACATTTCTTATGTTCACTTAAGTAAAGTTTCAAACCAATGTCTCTAACTACTTTAAGGCTTGAACTTTATTAAGAGTATATACTCAACTTTCAACCACGTAGTTACTTGCATCGAACATCCTGGAAGGGACAACTAATTTTTTAGTGCTAAACCGGCCACATAACGGTTACTTGTTCTTATCCATTTAAATATAGAATGGCAATATAACTATTACATATTTGGGTTACCATCACCCATCAATCTTTCAAAGAAAGGTTTCAATCCCATTCCACTAGATGTATCCTTGAGTAAGTGTCGTGAAAGACCTTTTGTTAAGAGATCTGTTAGGTTCTTATTCGTCTGAGCATAAATAACATAAACAACACCATTGTTTATTAGTTATTTCACATATTCACGTCTCAAGTTAATATGTCTAGACTTTCCATTATAAACTTTGTTATAAGCTCTAGACATTGCAGTTTAACTATCACAGTACAAAAAATAGATGGCATCGGTTGTAGCCACAATGTGATATCAAACAATACTCAGCCATTCTGCTTCTTTGCCCGTAGTCATTGCTACTATAAACTCACTTTCTATTGTTGAGTGAGATGCACGTTTGTTTCTTAAAAGGCCAAGACATGAATGCTGTTGCAATTGTGAAAAGCCAATAGGATATGGATTTATTATCACTTGCATTGGTAATCCACCTATCATCCAAATGCCCTTTTAGTACTGTGGGATAATCATTCTAAAACAAACCCAGATCAATGGTCCTTTTAAGATAACCAAGTATTCTTTCAATTTTATTTTAATGTTCAACATTTGGGTTACCCATAAACCTTGATATTTTGCATACTACAAAAGTAATATCTTGCCTTGTACAATGCATAACATACATTAAACTACAAATCACACTCGCATACTTTAGCTTTGATATTGCTCTGCTAGAATTTTTTAGTAATTTAATACCAAATCATATGGGGGATTTTCTTCTTTAAACTTTAAATGATTGAATTTAAGAAGCATCTTCTTAATACAATGAGATTGATATAACGAGTAACCCCTACTATGCTTCTTAACTTTTATATGTAAGATAGTATCTACCTCACCAAGATGTTTAATCTCAAATTATGAAATCGGATACTTCTTAGTATCATTACCACTTGCATGTTTGTTACAAAGATGAACAAGTCATCAACGTATAAATATATGATCACATCAAAATCATTTGTAAATCTAGAATATATGCATGTATCTGCATTATTATGCTTGAAACCATGAGACAAAATAATAGAATAAAATTTTTCATGCCATTGTTTTGGTGCTTGTTTTAATCCATAAAGCAATGTGACTAACTTGAAAACCTTTTTTTATTATTTCCAAGCAATATAAATTCCTCGGGTTGTTCAATTTAGATTTCCTCGTCAAGATCATTATCAAGAAAAGTGTTTTCATATCCATTGGTATGCATGCAAATTTTATATTGATGCAATTACAAGTAGCACTCTAATAGATGTTAATCTAGCTATTGGAGTACATGTATCAAAGACCACGCTTTTGTTTAAAGCCCTTGGCTATCAATTTAGCCTTGAAAGTTATTATAGATTCATTGGTGTTGTACTTTCTTCTAAACACCTATTTATTGCTTATTGGTTTCAATCTCAGAGGGAGATCAACCAAGACAAAGTTTGATTAGACATTATTGAATCCATTTCATCATTTACAGCCTCTCTCCAAAAATAAGCATCTTTAATTTACATGCTTTATTAAATGTCTTTGGATCTTCCTCAATATTTAGCAGCAAAGGTGTTTTATTAAGTATACTATTTCTATCTCCTTTAACCAAGAAGGTCAAGACTTAAGATGAAATAAAATTTGATGTTAAACTTTTTTCTTTTCTTCCATGTTGACTTTTCCTTGGTTCGAAAGATGTCATAGACTCTTTCTTGTTATTAGTAGAGTTACCAAGAGAATAATCATATGGTTGTTCAATATTAGATTTCATTTTGGTGGTAGAATCAATACGAGATGCTAGGAGAATAATCATATAGTTGATCAATATTAGTTTCTATTTCAGTGGTAGAATCAACACTAAACTTATTTTCTACAAACTCAACATCTTTTGATTCCATAATTATATTAGAATCTAAATTCAACAATATGTATGCCTTGGAATTTTTAACATATTTAATTCCTCTTGCACCTAACTTTGACGATTTAGGGTCATTCACTTTATAGAAAGCTAAACAGCCTCACACCCATAAATACATCAAGGTTTAGTTTCTTCCTTTCCATATTTCATATGGAGAGGCATGTTTTTTCATAAATGCAATCCTATTATGAACATAACATGCAATGAGTAAAGCTTTTCCCTATAAATTATTTGGTAATTTAGTATTAAGAAGCATAGGGTTAGTCAATCTATAAATATCTTATTTTTTTTTCAGCCAAACCATTTTATTGAAGAGTAAATAACAAGGACTTTTAGTGAATAATACCATGCTCTTTGCAGAAGGCATTAAACTTGTTAGAGAAATATTCACCACCTTTGTCATTTCGAAACCATTTTGATCTTTCTATCTTTTTTACATTCAACTTTAGCCTTGAAAAGTTTAAACTTATCTAAGGCTTCATCTTTTGTTCTAATCAAGTACACATATGTGTAGCTACAATAATTATCAATGACAGTAACACATTATCTTCTTCCTCCACTTGTCAATATTCCATTATACTCACAATATCAGTATGAATAAAATCCAATATTTGAGTATTTCGTTCGGCTTTAGGAAAGGATTTCTTAGTCATCTTTGCTTGTATACAAATCTCACACTTACCATATTTTTTCATCTTTGCAATTAATGAAAGCATGTTTATACATGTACTTCAAAGATAAAAAATTTAAATGTGGTAAACGAACAATCCAAACATCGAAAGAATCAACCATGTAAGCAGAATTCATAACTTTATTATTACTGATACTAAGTTTGTACATGTCATCACAAGAACAACCTTTTCCCACAAAAGCTCCATTCTTAGATATAATACAAGTATTTCTCTTAAGTACAATCTTAAGCCCATTCTTACACATAAGTCTTGTGGATACAAGATTCTTCTTAATATCGGGAACATGGAAGACATTGTTCAAGGTCACTTTCTTCCTAGAAGTAAAGTTAATCTCCGCCACTCCCTTCTCGACAACTGTCATGACCTTGATCGTGACTTCCAAATATATTAAAATACTAAAATATAATTATTAAAATTTGCATTTTTTTATAAAACAATTGAAAACTTCAAAGCGAAATTGATTTAAATTCTTTAAGAAGAATAATTCAACATTATCAATTATGCAGAAAATATCTTGGAATATTAAATTTATAATTAATCTTATATTACGACAACAATCAAAACAAGAAACATTTTTTTTCATAGCCTCAAATTTGAAAATTATTAAATTTGCAATAACCTGGTAATAACTTAAAGCACATAAACATAGTTTATCTCAAAACACACAAGTCGGGCTATACGCAGGCATAGTCTTGAAGCAGCCACAAGCGTGGAAGCTAGAAGCTCCATTTGAATTTACTGTAATGTATAGCTTAATAACATGAGTGGTAAACTCAGTGATGAAACTTTAGCTCACAAAATAATATTTTAATGCCCTTGAATGCATATTAAAAATTGTTCAAGCCTAGGCTTTAGTGTAGGGGTATTCACATAAATATGGGTACAATTATACACTAAAGAATTTAAATATAAGGACACTAATCATCCTGTGTGTACTAACCCCCTAGTATTATAATATAAAAGAAACTAATCACCTTACAGGAACTTATCTCCCAAAATAATAATATAAGGGGCACTAATCACCCCATGGGAACTAATCCCTAATAGTAATAAAGTAAGGGGCACTAATCACCCCATACCTGATGCCTTGTAACCACAACACTATGCCATGTGAAATATCATGAATTCAATAAATTCTTGTAATAATAATATCATGTGCTTTCAAGATGCTCACACATACACACACACACATATCATTTCTTAATATCCAACATCATTGGAAATATCTAGAAGACAAACTATAAATCAAAATACTCAAAATACCAAAAGTATATACTGCTATATGATACAGTTGTGTACTTTACTTACAAATGATTCCAAAAGTAGTGAGCGTGGAAAGATCACCCTTTTTGCAGAGTGATGATTTGTTATAATTCATAATATTAATAATTCTTTATTTAATCACACAAGTTGTCATTACAATGATTTAATCACATTGTGAATCAATGTTTTCAATCATATCACGATAATCACAAAACAACACATATACACCAAATTTCAATTAAGTAGATTCATAGTACTATCACAAGCAGACGCTAATCAATGAATTTTATAGACTTAAAAAAAATTCAAACAACTTTGAAATTTCAACACAATATACTAGATATCTACAAGCATCACCAGATCTAATTTCATCAAATTTGAACAATTGTAACTTTCTTTTTTCATATTTTACAAACAATAACAATGTTGCTCGAAAAATTACCACAGCAGCACTAAACCTTTGAATTTTATAAAATTACACAAAAATTAAAAGGACCGTTAAATTTAAACACAATATAGTAGATATCTAAATATATTATCAGATTAATTTTCATAACTTTTGAATCATTGTAAGCACCATTTTCATATTTTCTAATACACCACATTGTTTCTGGAAAAATATCTTTGGTAGTCAATAGCCTACGAATTTTTAAAAATCACAAAACATTCAAATGGTTGTGAAATTTTTACACAAAATACTACACATCCAAAACTATTACCATATTTAATTTCATAAATTTTTAATTGTTGGACGATTTACACTTTGCATTGATGTGAAGTGCACAATACAGTAAAATAGGCAATTTGCAATGATAATGTAAAACTTTTCTTACTATGAAAGATTTACAATCGTACGATAGGCATTTTCATTTGGTTTTCTATCTAGTTTAGAGGGTAAACCTTATTAAAAGACACTATTCCAACAATGAGAGAACATCAATTTCGTGTGAATTACAGGGAAAAATTACTGCCTGTGTTAAGCACTATAACTAATACAAGGTGGGTCTTATATTGTGAAACATCCTTTATATTGATAAAGTGTGCAGTACCACCAATACCCTCTAGAATCAAATTCCTCCCTTAGCTATTTAAACAGAATTGTTACTTTGTTCTTCTTTCTTCTTGTTTTGTCCATTTACTTGTATTCAGCTATAAATTGTTTCAAATATAAAAATTCAATTGAAAAATGTAAGCAATACTATTCAAGTTTATGTATTTGGAGGAAAAAAAGACAGATATATGTAAATTTATAGAATATATATATATATATATATTAAAAGGCAAACAATAAAAGAAAGGAGATTATTTTACATTTACTATTTATTGTACTATTAATCTCTTTCAACATTTCAATAAACTTTTAACTTTAGTCTATCTTTAAAATTTTTCTCGCAACGTATGATCCAAAATACGGTGTATGCATGCCAAACTTTCAGAATTTTTGTCCTTCTTAACTGGGGCTGTTAAATGGGTGGGTTTGGCCCATTATCATGGTAGCCTACACAAATAGTACACATATAAACGCAATAGTTCCGGGGCCGTGCTTGGTATAGCCCAATTGCATGAGTCATGTGGAACACAACATGATAGGTAAATTGTAGACTGCCAAGAGAAAATTACATGTTATGTCACACTTTTAAAAGTTTTGTTTAATTATACCATACTATCATTTATATTTTATATTAAGTTATGCCACAAATAACCTTGTGTGTCATTTATAAAAAATAAATCTTGAAAAATTACATTTATGAAAATTGCCCATAAATAAACTGATGGGAAAATGGATTATGCCAACAACATAATAAATAAAGGGATGGGCAAATAGATCATGCCAGGTAATAAGTAGGGACTTGTGAATACGGAGGGCATTCTTATCCATAAGTACAGATATCCACCCCTAATAGGACGGGTGTGGGGATACTATATGGAAGTGAGGGTGGGCATGGAGATTAAAATTAATCCCCAAGGTGGGGGTGGCGAAAGCTCCCCCACTTTCTACCCCAAACCTGATTATATGTTTTTTATTTTTCTCACATATATGTATTTATCTGTGTATATCTTTATATATGTATTTATGTATGTATATGTATATAAAGGATGTAGATGTAAAATAATAAAGTTGGCATAAAGTTGTGGAGACAATATGCACAGAAAAAAGAATAATGATTTTACTATTGTTACTATTTTCATTTATTTTATAAATTTAATTTTCATATTAACAGAGCTTGGATTTTATTTAATGTTTCTTTTATAAGACATAAGTGATTATATTGCTAAATTTTATAATTTACGTACTAAAATTTGATTCAAGTTTAATAATGTTACAACAATTGTAAAACTCTAAATAGGTAAATAGGTAGGGTATGATGATAGTTTCCCCGATAGGGATTTCCTGACCGCCCTTCCGTTAAACTAGGTGGGTATAAGGGTGGGTATGGGGGACAAAAGAATAGTAGGATACAGGGGTGGAGGAATTATACCTACCCCAACCCTTTCTCGTTGTCATCCCTTCTTGTTGATTGACATGACATGAAACAAATAAATAGTTGGCCGTGCCAAGCACAACATAATAGCATGGTCGTATTTCGTTAAGTGGACCGTGCTAGCACAACACATCCTATTTTACATCTACTCTTAACTGTCAAGTGTCTCATGATACTAGACAAAAAAGAGTTTTATACATTTTCATTTTAATGAGAATTCTTCCCTTAAAAATGGGGGGAAAAACATGAAATTTCCCATTACTATTTATAATACGGAATCTCCAGTTAAGTAATATAAAACCAAAGTTCCAAAAAAAAAAAAAAGAGCACTCTAGACATATTATCATTTGGGAAAGTAATCACATTGTTAGTTTTCTTTTTGTCTAGTTTTGTTTGGTCCTTTTCTTTTTCTTTTTTGTTTTTTGGTTGAAAACTCAGATAGTCCTCAACATTTTTAGCAAGTAACAATTGGTAATTGTTCTCTCTCTCTCTCCCTTTTTTTTAACTAAGTCTAACATTTTGTTTTAGGCACAAACCAGATATTAATCTGGGGTCTGTTTAAAAAAAATACTATCTACTTTGCTTTCTCTATCTAAACCCTTTTTTGCTAGGGTTTGTTTGCTTTGCTTTTTTTCTTTGTATGCTGCCACCCTTGGGCTAGAATGCATCATTGCCGCTCGGTTGGCTTTGGTCCTATGGCCCATTGATTGTTTCGGGTCTCACGATGATGTTTTGATGGTGAATTGCTTCTATATTTGTCATTTTTCTTGGTGCAGATCTCTATAGGATGGAAGGGTGGCTTTGTTGTCTTTAGGGTTCTCTCCTTGAGATTCATAGACTTTTGATGGAGTCGTCGTTTAAGGTTTTTCCTAGTCATTGTTTTGAGTCGTGGGGGGGTGGCTTGCTTGGGTTGGCGGTCATTGTTGGTGTTTGGATGGTCGTCTCTAATGTCACATGATTTTATTTGTGGTTGTACCCATGTGAGAGGTTTTTTCTTTTGATAATGCTCACTGGGTCTAGGGGAGTGTTTTCTCATGGTGGAGACATTGACTGGTTTGGTCATGACCTTCTCATTTATGTCGTTGACTTCCCTCCCAATGGCTATGCTTCCTACAAATCTCCATTTTCAGCTTCAGGCACAATAGTTATGGAGCTTTGCTTAATGGTTTATGCACGAGGCCGAGCCTCTCATTGTGTTCTGTTTTCCTTCAATGAGGACCTTTGGTCTTTCTTATTTTGTGACTGTTGTTGCAGGTTTCCTTTTTTCATTTTCAGTCTTTGGTGTCACTATCTACAAGAGTTTTCTTTGCAGTATTGCTTTTTAGTTTTTAGTGCTGATCTTTGTGGTATAGTGTTATGACTCTTAATCGATTGAATTTTCTAGTTGATCTATGACTTTTATGAAAAAACATAATGTGTGCTCATTTCTGGATATATGGAAGTACTCTCATTTTCTTTTGAGCTTCTATCACTCCCTCTTCTAGTGTGTTATCATATTTGTATTGATAATCTTCGTTAGGTCATGCTCTATATTGTAGGGTTGTCAATTATTTGTAGTGGTTTTTATTTGAATGACATCCTCTTCAAGATCAAAAATAAAATAAAATAAAATAAATGCTCATGTTTGGCAATCACGATTCCATTCGTATTTTATGCTTTCAGCCGTGTTTGCTACAGTGCTTTATCTTAAAAAATTCAAACAAAAATACAATTCTAATCATAAAAAAGGGTTCCAACTGCTCTTCCAAAATCACATGATATGCACATGACTGAATATTAAGAGAATTTCCATAAAACAATAGTAAAATAATGGTTTTTCCTAAAGGAGCCAATATTTTGCTCTACCGTGGACACCATACTATAGAGTTGGGCTTTAATATGATTGGTAGGTGTTGAGGAAGTGCTATAGTCTTTTGTGGATGCAAGTACTCAAGAATATAGCTTGGATGTACAAAAATCCTCTCCATTGAAAGAACACCAAAAGGCTAGTGAAAAATAGGTGTTTTTGGTTCTAAATTTGGTATTTTTTACACTGTTTTGTTCTATTTTTGGCTCCAGATTTTGGATTTATAGATAAGTAATTAAATTAAAATTAATTATTTTACACATATTTATTTTAAACTAAAATAATTTAAAACATACAAAATACACTAAGAATACATTATGCGGTTTTTGCCAAATTAAGTCAAAACAGTTATTTAACACACAAGAACTGTAATTAAAGAATTTAATGAAACATAGAAGTACAAAGTGATGATATTCAATTATATAGGGTGTATAGTTTTACGCGTTTATAATTAGACATTGATCAGACATTCAAGTTAATGTATTTTTGCTAGAAAATTTGACAAAATAAACTTTTAATTGAATAACTTATTGCTATGTATATATATATATTTTTCATTGAGCTTGATCTTGCGCCAGTTAATCAAAAAATAAAAATATAAAAGCCAAACAAAAAGACTTTTTAGGCTTCATAATATTAATTTTTACTAAATATTAGCTGAATGTAAACCTTTAGGCATGGTCTTTATACAAAGTGTGAAGAAGCTATTGGGTTTGGTGCCCTAAAATTTGTGACATTATATAGATTGTTAATAAATAAATAAAGTGACATTTGTTATTATTCTGGTTGATTTATGTGTTATGAATATATTTATAAACATCAAGAAAATTCCATGATTATTTATGTGACTATAAATTTAGCATATAAGTGTTATATGCTTAGGAATAAAATTTATAAATAATAATTTAAATAGTCCATAATAATTAATTAAAGTTTAGGATCTTTAATTAAATATTACAAGTGTGGTCAAATCTCATTTAGAATGAAATAGTCATTATCCAGACTATTAATGTAGAGACATTGGATTGAAAGTACTTTATATAATGAGATTATATAGGACTGGACCAGATAAATTATGAATCTCTAATAATCATCCGTTACAAATAGAGTATTCAAATTTATAACTATGATGATCATATATTTGACAGTCTTAATCTTGAGTATTTATTAGACTCCTATTTATGACATTATGTTTTTTGACTTGCATGGTAAGATTTGTGTAAGCACAGATCATAACTTAGCATCTTGAAAATATAATGTAATCAGTGGCTGGGAATAATATTATGTAGATATGAAATTCATTCCTTCCCTATGGAAGTTAGAAAAATAATTCTATTGAGTGAAAATTCCAGGTTTGAACAGTAGATCGCTCGTTCATAATAAGATTATGAATTAACTATTCATTAGATGATTATTGGAAATCAAGGATAAAGATATAATAAGAGAGGTAAACGAAAATTGAACCTAGCTCTTATTATGAACTATTTATGGAGGACTGACTTATATGTAATTATTATATTAATGGACTACTCGTTAATTTTTTTTGAGTAATTTTACTATAACCTCAAGAGTTCAGTTTTAGGTTTTTAGTGAAGTAACATTGAAACTAATAAATTTGACACATTAATTAAAGAGTTTGATTAATTGTCAAATTTATTGGAGCTTGGGTTATCGCTCCATAGGTCCCCAATGTCACCTCTGTAACACTATATTAGATTTATGTATAAAATGAATTACATATTCAGTTTAGAATTATTGAATTCTAAATTAATTATTTCACACTTGAATTATTAATGTGATACAGAAAAATGTTCTCTGTGACACATAATGTAATGTGATAAATGTTGTCACATTTAACTGAGCATTAGTTAATTAAAATCTATTTTTAAATAAATGTGATTTATTTTTAGATTTAGATTTAGATATAT
>CAMOHE010035547.1:1857-12427 GCA_946598075.1 Artocarpus hirsutus | reverse complement strand
GGAAATAGTAATATTTGTTATGGAATAGAGTAGAATAGTGCATCAATTCTTGCTATTTATATTTTTTTACCGAATATAGGTTTAGTTTGGCAAGTACCAACTACTACAATTTAAAGCTCTCACATGCAACAATAAAAAGTAACAGTTTGTTACAATTAGGGGTGTTCACATGTTGAAATTTATGGATTTAAAGTCAACCCACAATCTAATCCAAAATATTCGAATCAAGAAAATATCAATCCAGAACCTTCGGATTAGAAAAATTTCAATCCATAATCCGATCAAAAACCATTAGATTGGATTCACAAATTTGCAGATTAAGCTATGAACTTTTAAACCAAGAATATTGAGGGCCAATTTTTCAACATCAAAAATTAAAATAAACAATTTATAATATAAAATCCCTTAATAAAGTTAAATTTGTTAAAATCAATCATTAAGACAAATTAGTATCAACAAAACTTAAAATCTAGTATTCTTAAAAAAAAAACTCAAAATAAATTATTGTTATTCATCAACTACACTTAAAACTTCAATCACTTCTCTTACTTTTCATTCGGTAAATGGATTCAAATTGTGTTAATTTAGATTATTTTGATTTGAGTTATATGATTTGAATTATACGATTTGAATTGCTAGTCGAATCGACACTTGGATATGCATTTAAAATGTTAATCTTAATAGGAAATAAAATTTAAATTTGTGTTTGAATAGATAGTGGAAAAAGTTTTTGATTTATTAACAAATCTAAAAAATCTTAATGTTCGTGGTATTAAATAATATGCAATATGGATATTAATTTATTCCTTTCTTCATTAGGAACACAATGAAAGAAAAATTGTCTCAATCGAATATTCAATAAAGAAGTTATGATTTTTTCCACAAATATATGAGAGAGAATATGAGATTTTACTGTAACAAACTGATTCGAGTTCAAAGAGTTTAAGAGGAGAGTAGAACTCTAAAAACTTATATCCAAATGATTATTTGATTTAAATTTTAAGAGAAACAAACATCTATAAGTTTTAAAAGTTAGCTCAATATGCCAAACAAACGGACTCGTTATAGTTTCCTATTTCTAACTCAGGCCTCACAAATTTACACATTTTAAGAACACTTTTAACTACAGTGTAAAGTTTTAACATGTTATAATATTTAAGTTTCAATTTAGTTTTAAACATACTCATAATACTCACAATAATAGCAGTTATATTTAAAAAAAAAAAAAAAAAAGACCTCAATTAGTAAAGTCATTTTTTTACGGAAAATGTGTCATGTCATTTTGGTATAAAATCCTGTAACAGAATCCTAATCTTAATCCTAATCCTAATCAAAAGAAGAACTAAGCGGCAAAAAATGACGTGAAATTATATGAGTAAACTGAAGAGAGCGCCTCGTGAAATGAAAAAAGAATCCCAAAAACTAGACCGACAGCGAGCATCATTTGAAAAGAGATACATCGTACAGTTTCACAGACCACATTTCACTTGCCACCTCCTTCGGACTTTACCCTCTTTTTTTTTCTCTGTTTGCCCACTCGTGCGCCCCTTTCTCTCTCCTTTTTTTCTGCTTCTTTTTTTTTTTCCCTCCACTCCCACCGCGTCGGCCCCACTCTTGCTTTTGTTTCGCAAGTTCAGTTCACTTTTCCAATGTTCCATATGTTGGGAGGACCTACAAGCACCTCATAAAAGCCCGTTTGGAATTGATTTTTGTACGGAAGTTACCGTAGGGTGTGTATTTTGTTATTTTAATCGTTAAATTGATTTTTTTAATTGTTAATTTTTAACAAGAAATAGGCTAGGCTCACGTTGCATCTTTTACCATAAGCTCTCCTTTAACTTTTAAAGCTTTCAAAAATCATCATATTTATAAGGCTACGTCATATTTATATATTAGTTAATTTTAATGAAAGATGAAAATCTTGATGTCCGTATAAATGTCTAGGCTCACATTCATGGAAATACCGATAAATAATATTTTACATGATAATACAAACATACAAAGTATATAATTTAATACAATCGTATTTCATAACTTCATGGACGTTCAAACACATAAGTTTGTACCTCATCCTTGTTTAAACAATATTTCCAAAATAAATGCTTGAATTATTTTAAAAATAGTTATTGAGACCCCTCATAAAATAGTCGAGTGGATATGAATTTTAAATTTTTGTTCTTAAAAGAATCTTATTCTTTTTTATGTCTTTTTTTATATGTGTGGATATCTGTGGTTATCCTTAGAAATAATTATATATACTTGGGAAAAATTGTTGTTGCGGGTATGCTCAGCACCCTTCCTGAGGAGCTCACCTTGGGTGTCCAATCACCGTGCTTGGACAGAAGTCATTGTTGGAGTTCACACAACTCTCCCGTTGATCAACACACTTTCCCGAGATAGTCCCCGAGGCCTCCTTTGACCGTCATTCAAGATATCGCCTCCTCGCGAAGTAGCGTGCTCAAGTTGGATGGACATGGTCTAAAGCCAGGTAATAACACATTTACAAGGCCACCATAGGGTCCCATTATAGCTCTTAGATGAAGGGTTGTCCACCATCTGAGATTGTGACAAACGTCACCTACCACCTTGACACCACGATATGGTGCACCGAGGTCATGGGGTGAACCTGTCCTACACCTAGTCCATATGAGACACTGTAAATAGGAGCACTAACTTCACCCTCAAGGTAAGTGGACTCTCTCATACCTACTCCTAGCTTCCTTTTCGGCCGAACGGATACCTGGCTTGAGTGTTGGAGAGTCATTGGCTGGCACAACATTGTGTCCCCTTGACTTCCAAACATTGCCTCTTCTTGCAGGTCTCCTCAGGAAGCTAAGACAAGTAGAACAGGTAGTCTGACCACCGTACGTAGCCGCACGTGCTATTGATCGATAGCAACTCATCAATAATTGTGACAAAAAAAATATTTTGATGCTCTATAGACATTGTGCTCCTTGTATTTGTTTAGAGTATCCCGACTTCCATATAGTTTAGAGAAATGTTGACAAAGTTGAATCATTGATTCTAACATTATTCTTTGTCATTTAAAACCATGTGCCATCTACCTGCAATCTTCTTCCTCTTTTTTTTTTTTTCCTCAAGAGAAAAAGTAATATCATCCCTTTTCTTTGCGAGACAGTGCAATATATTCAATTCAATGCATGTGTCTTGGAACCTTGCATAGGACATTATGTTAAAGTTCAAATATTCTTCTTGAATAATTGACAAGGGGAGAGGAGATCTTAATGTTATATATATATATATTCTTTAAATTTTAAAATTTCTTTGCAAATAAATGCCATTATGCAATTCTACAATTAACATCTCCAAAAAAAGAAGAAAATAATATGAGAGAAATGCATCCAACACGAGTTGGGTGTTCAATTCACCGCTTTATATCTTGACTTTATTTGATTTGTTGGTTTGAATTTGTGTGATTTGAACTGAAAAATTTAAATTGTGGTTTAAATTACAATAAAAGTGAAAATTTGAACAGAAAAATAAAAATTAATGAAAGAACAAGCATATTTTTATTGTTAAAAAATGTTTGAAAAGTTGAAATGGGGACGGCCAAACTTTAAATTAGAGGGTTCTAAATCAGTTTGAATGAGAGATAAAATCCAAATCGAGCACTTATCAACTCAAATTTGAACTTGATTCACCACTTGAATGAAAAAATAAGACCAAATAAGTGAATCAAACAGAAGGAAGGAGAAAGTCATAACCCTTGCTCTATTAAATAATACATTTATGGTCAAACAGCTATCAAACCTCTAACACCAAAATGAAAAAAGAAATGAAACCAAATGTTTATGGCTTATTTGGCTTGAATGTCCCGACCAAACGAGGATTACCTGATCAGTCTAATCCAAATAGAAGTTCAACGCGGAATTCAGCGTGGGTCATTGCCAAAGCGGGACCATCTTCCATGGGTGACACGTGGGAAATGGCCACACTGGCATGGTGTCAAATCAATGAAAACAGTGCATTATCTGAAATCATCATTTTTTTTTTCTTTTTTTTCCTTCGCCCGGACACAAACAGTTTTAATTTTTGGATAGAAAAACTGCGTTCCACTATTATCTGTGTCATGACACTCCCGTGGAAATTATACTCAACATAATTCGTTACAACCACAATCCAATTTATTAATTTATCTCCCTTGCGAGAGTTGAATTAATAGATTATTTATTGTTTATTAAATATATTCTTTGTTATATCACCTTATTTGATCTACAAGTGTAATATTAATTTTGATTGAGTAAAAATATTGCATGCATTAAAAAAAAATATTTATTATTCATAGTAATAATATCACCAAAACTAATAAAGAATAAGTTAGTGTTAGAGCCCCGTATAGATAGCAGTGAGTGTACCTCCACTCGAGTTTTGGACTTTTTAATTTTTAATCGTAACATTTTTAGTTGTGTCTTAATTTTATAAGAAAAATCGAACGGTGTCCCAACTCAATACTTGATATATATATATATATATATATATATATATATACACATATATATATATATATATTATAATATTATGTTTTTAATTCTGCTCAGTCTTGTTTGAAAGTTGTCAATCAATAAATTTTTTTTTTTGTAATTTGTGGTATCGCAATCAATATTAGTTTTGACAAATAAAATTGCTTTATAACAACTTTTAAGTTATTTTCCATTTTTTGTGTTCCAAAAATGGCGTTGCAACTTTTTTTTTTTGTCGATTCATTATATGAAATTATAGAATTTTTAAGTTGCTAATTTTAGTATGTGAAATCACGTTAGATTTGTTTTTCCTATATATCACGTGTTATGATCATTTCAGGTCAAATTCGAATTTCAAAACCAAATATAAAAAGCAATAAAAGATATTCTTTGGTTGATCTCCAAGTTTAAACTTTTGATTATTAAATAGCGTAAGAAGTGTATATCCATATCTTAATTATAAAGGTCACGTCAGAAACATATGACAACTAATGATAATTTCTTAGAAATCAAAAAATCATATGTTCTCGAACTTTTTCAAAAACTTATTGTCTTTATTAATTCAACAATTAAGGGTTTATTTTTGTAGTAATTTCAGAAACTAGTTTTCGGCTTCTTTCCAAAAGAAGCCTTTATAATCTTTTTAGGTGAGTTTTTGACTCTTGAAAGCTCTTTTAAAAGAAACCAAAACTTCGGTTAAAATTTTTTGAATTGTTAATAAATATTATTCTTTTCAATTTTTTGAAAAAAAAAAATTCTCATTTGCCTCTTATAAAACATTTTTATAACATATTATTCAAAGTATAACTCAAAAATCAGAGCTTTTATTTTTATTTCTCTTGGTTAAAAATATATGTATAAACTATTTTCATTTTCATTTTAAAAGACACTATATTAATTTAGCTAACCAACCCTAGTATATCACGTAAAGATACCACACAAAAGTCCGATCAAGTTACACGATTTAGTTTGGTTTCAAACTTAGATTCGATAACGACATTGATTTTAATAAGTGCGTTTGAAAAAGCTCTAGAAAGGTAAACAAAAGAGACTCTAGTGGAAGTATATGAACTATTTGCATTTGGTATATGAAGAGACATTATTAACGTCTTGTTAAAAAAAAAAAAAAAAAACTATGCTCAACATTATCATGAGATGAGTTTAAATAATTAATTGGCCAAAGTTGGACATAAGTTTGGGTGATACTTTGCTCCTGGAGCTATTTGATAAGACTAACCAACTTCTAAGGGGACAATCCCACCTGAAGTTTAGAAAAAAAAAAAATAATGAGAGTTTCTATTTTCTCGGAAAAGCAGCTATACATTTTTCTTTTACGCAATATAAGGATATTTTGCTTTCGTTATCTTTCAATCCGTGTATATATATATATATATAAAAGATTAAATAACGTATATATTATCATCCAGTCATGTCAAAACCCAATCTCTAAACTGTAGTTGAAAGAACCAACCGACTTTAGATAAATGATGTCATATCGCTTGAAAGCGTTTAATTCTTGAGTACTACTGCACAGATGTCAATCTATTTACAAACTCTACTTATTTGGATCTATTACTAGTACTGACTCACTGTTTTTATCACATAATTAGTGTTATCCTTGGCATTTATTATTACAAATAATTATCAGCCACACCCTCTAATTTTATTGACATTTGCTTTCTATCTTAACAGAAAATTAAAAAGACGTCTGGACTTGGTTGTTTGGTCCTACAAGTAAAACGACTCCCTCTCTCTCTCTATCTATATATATTTATATATTGAGTTTTTTTCTAAAAGTTAAACTTATCTGGGTTAATAATACATTCTTCTCTCTACATGTAAACTCTACGTGCACTTTGCTTACTAGGGTTTCTACATAAATTTGATACTATATGACCAGTGATATTCATGTCTTTGTATTTTTTTTTTAACTTTTTACCTTAATTACTAATAATTACAGCTTAATTAACACTAATATCTACTCCAATCAACTTAAAAATTTAAAAAAAGGGAAAAAAAGAGGCAAGCCAATAATTTCTTTTTCCAATCCCACTTCAACTAACCGATCTATTGGTTGTCTTGATCTAATTTGCTAGGGGACATTCCATACAGCTAGAACACATTAAAGACCATATACAAGGGTAGGATATGCCTTTCTTGTCGCAAATATGACAAACACCCATCGTGTCTCAAGTATGCAGATTCCATTAGCTTATGTAACGTATTTTGACCAAGTTTTTCCTCCTCATCTTTGGTGGGAAATGTGGAAAATTTTTCGAAAACGTAGGACCCCATTTGAAAATTATTTGGTAGAAGGATAACGTTTCATGTTTTCAGGTTAATTGGATGTAGACACTCATTGATCAGCTGATCGTGGTCTCCACCAAATTATTTTGATTGATACTCAAAAACATGTAAAAGTTTGCACGCTAAAAAACACGCATGATAAATATTAATTCGTAAATGAAAATTTCTAATAGTAACAGATGTCATCAATAATTAGTCCAGCCACATTTTGCTTGTATATATTTTAAAAAGAATAAAGTACTTTTGCAGTACTAATTAATTTACTATAATTACATTATATATATAAAAACTGTGATATCAATATACTATACATATATGTGTGTGTACATATATATATATACACACAAATATATTTAGATAGATATTATGGTACTAATTAAGTAGGCGGCAATTAATAAATGAAGCGAAATATAACCATATATTTTGGCCAGATATAGTTTGCAGATATTCTTGATTGTCATCTTTAATTATATTAGTCAATGAAACCACTTAAAAGGGTGTATATATATATATATATATATATATATGTAACTATCACCGTTTCCAAATGCATATATGTTAATATTAGAGGAAAAAGGCTTTCGTTTTGTTTTCTTTGTCTGCTAAAAAGAGGAAACTAAAGAAATTTTGAAGCTAAATAAACTAAAAAGAAATTTTCTTTTTTTGGTAAATTGAACAAATTTTCAGCTAATATTTGGAGCAAAAAATCATTTCATCAAAAATAGTATTAGGATATATAAATACATTTGGTTGAAATTACTTATATATATATATGCCAACATATATTGCTAGCCCTTTCAATTCACCTTAGCGACTAATGCCAAATAAAGACCAAAGAAATAAATAAGTGCATGGTCCTTTCCCAAAAAAAAAAAAAAAGGAAGAAAAAGAAGAAGAAAAGCACATAATTAAGTGCATGGATATGCAATAATATTGAAAGCCTACATGATGAAGCTCTGAGGCAGGATTTTGGCGGTGCAAAAACATGTCTTTGGGAATCAAACTGGAAGCTAGCTAGATTGCAGTTGTTGTTTTTAGACCAACTCGCCAACCCCACTTTCCATAGCACTTCCTTAACGAAGGCAGGAAGCAGATGGGTCCGCTCATCTGCTCTGGAATTGTGAAACTTTTGCATCATTGTTCCATATAAAACACGATTTACTTGTTTATTTTTTTTTCCCATGGACAGTCTTCAAATTTCCTGGTCTTTGTCGCAAAAGTTAGGTTTGGCTTTTGTTCTTTTTTTTTATTTTTTTTTTATTTTTAAATCTATACTGTATGTTTGCCTTTTACTTCTGATATTTCTCTATTATTTTTCTCATAAATATCACAAAACCATAACACTAGTAATCCATATGTATAAGGAAAGAACCAAATAAGCAGTCATCCCTAACAATAATAAGAAAACCATCACAATGATGATATCTCCTAATAATGTAAAAGATTAAAACTTGATGGGTAATGTACATTTTGTTATAAGGTGGTCAGTTCTCTAAATTCCTATACATATGTATTATACATATATATGTATATATACACACACATACATAATTTGTCTCAGGGCAACAAGGTACACACTTTGCGCGTAGTTTCAAATCTTTGTTGATTAATTTGCCGACCTTGTTAATTACTAATTTATTAAGCATCGGAATCTATAACCGGTCAGTATCTTAGTTTGAATTGGTTTAATACCAATATTATAAGTACCACAACTTTAACTCCCATATTATAGGACTCACCTTTAATTAGTGTGTCTAATTTAGGTGTTTGTTAAACTTTGTTCCTTATTAAGTGGCTATAATTATATGAATTGAGACCTTTGGAAATTAATATAGGCTCTATCAGCTAAAAAGCATGTGGGCACTAGGCCAATTCTTCAAGTCTCAAAAAATAGAAGATAAATAAATAAATAAACAAAGCAAAAAAATAATCAAGCCTGTAATTATAAGATGCTTGTAACACCCCAAAGTTAATTAAATAGTATTAAGAGTGTTAAATGGTGGATTAGTGTGCCATAATGAGTAATTTAAATTTGAATTGATTATTTTATGAAAATTAAGGAAAACTTATATTATTTTACTCTTTCAGTGATTTTTAATTATTCTAAATTGTTTTTAATTGTTAATTTAATTTTCAATGAAGTAATTTGATTTTTGAAGACAGTGTATTGTTGTACACAGTTTTGTACAACTGCTTTTTCTTTTTCTCTATTTATTTTCACACACTCTCTCTCCCTCTCATTTTCTCTCTCCTTCTCTCGCTCACCTCTCTCTCGTCTCTCTCTCTTCTCTCGGTTTACTCTTTCTCTCAATCTCTCAAAATTTTTGAAACAAATTTCGTTTTCAAGCTTCGGGATTGTGGATTGAAGGCTCGGGAACGCGATTGAGCAACCACAAACTCGATTCAAGCTTCGATTTAAGGTTAGTTTTCAAAATTTTTAAAGTTTTTCTATTTTTTAAATTTTCTTGCATTTTGAAATTTAAGAGTTTCTAAGTCTAGAGAAGCTTTGATCTAGCTTAGAGTAACTTAGATTAGCTAGAATGTAAACTTCATTTCATCAAAAACGGATTAGAATCAAGATTTTTCATTTTTCCTCTATTTTCTCTATTTTCTGATTTTTGTAAAAATCTTGTTTAAAACTTGTTTTAATTCATTAAAAAGTGTTCTATTATGATTTTCTATTGTTTATGATGATTATCCATGCCTGGGAATTGAGAAAACAGGTTAGATTTGAAGATTTGAAATTCGGAATGCCGAGACCCGTGCGTGGAAATTTCTAGAATTTCTCAGATCGGCAGGCCGAACTTCGTGTTCGGCAGGCCGGATTCAAAGGATCGGCAGGCCGAATTCATCCGACCGGTAGGCCGAACCTGGAGATGTTCGGCTGACCGAACCTGTTCCTCCGGCAGGCCGAACTAGGGAGAACCGGCAGGCCGACCGAGCAAGGGAAAATTTTGTGATTTTCACCCGTTTTAACTGTTTTGAATCCTGATTTAAATTTCAACTTTGTACAATGATTTTATAAACCTAAATGGCACACTAGGACACCATGAGATGATTTAGTATCATAAGATATCTCGGGTTAGATGCTAATGAGCTAAGTTACTAGGCATTTAGGATTTGTGCGTGGATCCGCAGAGCTAACGTATAGCGGACCGGGATTACGGTGTGGGACACCGGTACGAGTATTGAGGTAGGACTTCTACCCCTTTCTTTGGTAGCCCTATTTCAAAATGATTTAAGCCAAAAATGAATTTTTATCAAATGTTTTCAATGATAGATTGGGAAATGATTTTATTTAAATATCTTTACAAACGATTGATTGAGAAATGTTCATAGTGAACTTCATAATGAATATAAATGTTTATATATGGTAAAGAAGAGATGTTATGAATCAAAGAGATATATGTATATATATATTGAGGGCATGATGCAATATCAGAGATCGGGTCGTGTCGTGAACGACCTTGGGGGCAGGTCCCGAAACCCAGCTGGGCCACTCGGTGGTGAGTCATGTATGGTTTGCCCAGGAAAGGAAAACGGTATTCTTTCTGGTTAATTTATTTGAATTATTTTTGGAAGATTATATTTTATTTAATTTCACATTTAATTATTTTAATGTTATTTCTATTTGTTTAATTATTATGATGATTCATTTATGTCTTTAACTTTTCTATTCAAACGATTTTAAAATTATCACCTTTTTATTTATAAATTTCATTCTAAAACCTTATTTTTAACCAAATCTTTACTTAATTATCTTAATTAAACCACCACGTCAC
>CAMOHE010035540.1:0-17063 GCA_946598075.1 Artocarpus hirsutus | reverse complement strand
GTACAAATCATGGCATACATGAGACTATCTATTATAGAAGCATAAGGCACCTTAGCCATGTGGTCTTGCTCCTACTCCGTGGTCGATGATTGGTCCTTTGACAACTTAAAGTGACTAGCTAAAGGAGTACTCACAGGCTTCGCATTACTCATGTTGAATCTATTAAGCACCTTTTCAACATATTCTTATTGTAACAATTTCAAACCACTACTGTTCCTTGTTATTCTTATCCCAGGGATTTGTTTTACAGCACCCAAATCCTTCATTGCAAACTCCTTAGACAACTCTTTCTTTAGCTTGTCAATCTCTTGTTTGCATCCTCCTGTTATCAGCATGTCATCAAAATATAGCAACAATATAATGTAGGAGTCACCAAAGTTCTTCACATAACAACAGTGATCTCCCTAACACCTAAAAAAACCCTTGTTGTACATAATACTGTCAAACTTCTTGTACCATTGACTAAGAGCTTGTTTAAGGCCATACAAGCACTTTTGAAGTTTGCATACCATGTTCTCCTTACCCCGTACTTCAAAACCTTGTGGCTACTTCATGTAGATTTCCTCTTCCAAATCACCATGGAGAAAGGATGTCTTAACATCCAATTGTTCCAAGAACAAGTCTTCATTTGCCACTAGTGCAAGTACCATTCTAATCGTGGTTAGTTTCACCATCGGAGAAAAAATCTCATTGAAGTCAATGCCTTCTTTCTGTTGAAATCTTTTTACCACTAGGCTTGCTTTATACCGTTTGCTGCCATCACTATCATCTTTTATTCAGTATACCCATTTACTGTGCAAGGCCCTTTTGCCCTTTGGTAACTTTGCCAATTGCCATGTCTGATTGGACATTAAGAAATCCATCTTATCCCTCATGGCTAACTCCCACTTGACTGATTCTTTAACCTTTATAGCTTCATCATAACTCTCCAGTTCACTTCTATCGATCAATAAGATGTAATGCAGAGAGGGAGAGTATCTCTGTGGCAATCTAATGGTCCTACTAGATCTCCTGACTTTAGTGGTAGGAGTGTTCTAGTTTCTTTCTAGAGCTATATTTTTTTTATCTTCATCTTCTGAATTCTACACTTCCACTTCAAGAAGATTCTTCAATGGAATCATCTTAGGCATTTTATCTTCAAAACCTGAACTTCTGGAGTCAGTGTTGTCTTTGTCCTTATACAAAGCACGTTCATTAAGATTACATCCTTGCTCCTAATAATCTTTCGATTTTGGTCATCCTAGAAATGATAACCAAGCTCAAGACCACCACAGCCAACCAAAAAAAATTTCTTAGATTTTGCATCGAGTTTACTTCTAGTAGTAGAATCAATGTGAACATAGGAAACATAGCCAAGTATTTTCAAGTAAGAGAGGTCAACCTTTTTACTGCTCCATACTTCTTCCAATAGCTTGAACTTCAATAGTGTGGATGGACTTCTATTGATTAGATGAGCTGTAGTGTTGATTGCCTTAGCCCAAAACAATTTTGGTAGTCCCGCATGTAACCTTATACTTCTAGCACGCTCGTTCAGAGTTCTATTCATCCTCTCAACTACACCATTCTGTTGTGGTTTCCCTAGAATAGTTTTCTTCGTCTTTATTCCATTTTTAGCATAGTACCGCTTGAAATCATCATCTATGTACTCTCTCCTATTGTCAGACTACAAGCACTTCACCTTTAAATCTGTCTCATTCTCCACCATAGCTCTCCATCTCTTGAAAGCATCAAAGACATCAAATTTGTTTTTCAGAAAGTAAACCCGTACCTTCCTGCTTGAGTCATCAATAAAAGTCACATAGTAATTAGCACCACCAAGAGAAGTCACTATCGAAGGTCCCCACACATCAGTATGAACTAGGTCCAACTTTCTAGACTTAAGCTTTCTACCTGTCTTTGAGAAACTGACTCTCTTCTGCTTGCCAAAGATGTAGCCCTCACACAACCTGTGATCAATAGTTTTCAATTCCTGTAGTTTTTCATTAGAGTGAAGCACCTTCATTCCCTTCTCACTCATGTGCCCGAGTCTATGATGCCATAGCTCAATATTAGCAACAGAGTCAGCAACTGCTATGGTATCTTTGCAAGTAGAATTAATATAGAGAGTTCCAGCTTTATGTCCTTTAGCAATGACCATAGGTCCCTTTGTAACTTTCTAACCTGCACAATTGAAGGTCATATTATGTCCTTTGTCGTCAAGTTGCCCCATCGAAATCAAGTTGCGCATCAATTTGGGTACATGTCTCACCTTATGAATCTTCCATATAGACCCATAGGCATTTTCAAACTGACATCTCCAATGCCAATGATATCCAAAGGTTCACCATCAGTTCACCATCAGCAAGGTAAACTTTACCATAATTTCTAGCAACATAATTCTCTAAGACTTCACAATGTGCAGTAGTGTGGAACGATGCTCTTAAGTATATCACCCATGAATCAAGGGAATTGTCAACAGACAAGGGTAAGGCATCATGTGCCTCTTCCCTGGTGGCGTTTGCAGCGTCATTGTTCTTGTCTTTGTTTTTCTTCAAAGCCTTGCAATTCTTTTTCAAGTGGCCGGTCTTTCTACAGTTCCAACACTTCACATTCCTACTGTTCTTTGACTTGCTTCTCCTATTCCTCGATTGACCTCTTTTGCCATTATCTTTGTTGGAATGCTTCTTAGGTTTCTTGCCCCTATTCTCAATATTAAGGGCCGAGTTTTACGTTGAAGCTTCACTAGAATCCTTTCTACAAACTTCTTCTGCTAAAATAGAATTACTGACATCAATAAATTTTAGTTTTGCATTCCCAATTGAATTGGTAAAGGCCACCTTCATGGGTTCCCAACTATTCGATAACGAGGCCAAAAGAATTAGGCACTGATCTTATCATCAAATTTAATCTCCATTGAGACCAATTAATTTAGAACAGTATTGAAATTATTCAGATGCTCTACCACCAAGGCACCTTTAGGCATTTTTAAATTAAAGAGCTTCTTCATGAGGTGTACCTTGTTATTAGTCAAGGGCTTCTCATACATGTCTGACAAAGCCTTCATCATCCCTGCTGTGGTCCTCTCTTTTGCTACATTGTGGGCCACATTATTTGATAAGGTCAAATGGATCACACCCAACACCTATCTGTCAAGAAGAGTCCACTCCTCATCCTTCATGCCTTCAGGCTTATTACCCAAGGGCAAGTGCAGTTTTTTGCTATAGAGGTAGTCTTCTACTAGAATCCTCTAATAGGAAAAATCCAAACCTTTAGATTTGGTGATACCGACAGTTGAACCTTCTTCTCCCATCACATTTTTGACCCGAACCTTCGCTCTAATACCAGTTTTGGGGAATTAGGCACCTCCTAATTCTAAGAACACCAAGAACAAATGATTGTAGAAAAAGAAAAAAAGAAAAAGAACACCAAATTTTATACAGGTTTGTTAGACGTGTATACTCTAAGGAGTAAAAATGTAATATATTTTTGGAGACATTTTTATCGATAAAGAATTTATTTATTATTTATATACCAAATTTTGTTATCTTTACGTTCATATTTGTTGAATGCATGTTAAGCAAATAATAGTCTAAGACTATCAGTCTAAACCTTAAAGAGTTGGGCATACGATAGATTATGCGAAAGACACAATTCTTAAAGTGACGGTTTAAATCATAAGATCTACAATCAAGTGAATAAAGTTAGGTACTTTATTCATGTAAAGTTATCTATATCTCTATTGGAAGATAGTTTGTTTTAATCATCGAAGATAGACTCTACAAATAGAAACATTGGCACATTGTCATAGGTGACGATGTGTTAAATCAGGACATAAAGTGAATTAATTTAGATTAATAATTTTGTATCAGCAAATTGATTCACTTTAGACAATCTTTTGTATTGTATTTTAATCCTGAGATAAATAATGGGCCCGTTGTTTTGACTTATGTCTTTTGATGTACCAAAGGGAGACATCCACATTTTAATAGTGGTACGCATCTTGGTACGTTAGAGGCATGACTCTTGATAGCATAGACCTGTTATTCATAGATATGGAATCCATAGCTCGTCTTTAGGAGTAGTTGATATCCTTTTATATGTGTTATCCTGTAATTAAAAAACTGAAGCGCTCAACCATTTGGATACATAGGTGTAACCGAATGATACACCATCTTTGGATGGTGAGTTTTTCGATGGTGAGATAATAGAACATAAGATAAAAATAATCTAGAAGGTAAGACAAAACTTATCCTTAAGCTGATTATGGATAATCCTATGGGGATACAATGCATTATAAAATGTCATGGAGACTTAGCTCTTCGAGGTTCGTAATTCTATATAGTTCGAGAATGCAGCTCTAAACTTTTAGTAGAGTAGTGTTGAAGTTGATAATTATGAGATGTATATCTGGATATTAGGTTTTATAATTATCGGGCGCTTGAACTATATAGGTCCCCTTGGTCCCCTTTGCTAGCTCACAAAAATCCTATAATGATACGGCGTGCTTTTTCAATAATTGGTGACTTATGTCAGATTTATCAAATTGGTTGAAATTCTGTAAAATCAGATAATTTATGTTTGCTTATTGATTGAATTAATTTTGTGACAAAATTATTTCAAGATAAACTTGTTGAATTATTGGGATCAGATAATTCATGTCTGCTTATCGGTTGGATTAATTTTGAATTAATTTAAGATAAACTTGTTGAATTATCAAGAATATTTATGTTCCTAGAGATTGTTTAGATATAACTGTTTTAATCAGATAACTTATCTATTGAGTTATTTGAATTAAAACTAAGGCTCTATCTCAAGAATCTCATGTGGAAAATAAAGATTCGCAAGGATCTTTAATCGGAGGTTTGGTAGGCCGATCTATAAGTTTGGCCTACTGATTGAGGAGGTTCAACAGAACAATTTGCCAATTCGGCCTGCCGATCGGACAATAAAAAAATCACGCGTTTTCACGTAAATTTTATCATATATTGATCTAAATTTGATTTTGATTCGAATTTTTGAGGCCTTATCTGATAAGGACTGACTCCTAGGCCCAACCTCTATCTAAAAGGGAATGAGTTTTATTATTATTCAGATTGATTAAGAAATCTAGAGTGAGACTCTGTTAATGGGACTCTAAAACTCCCTAGAAAGCTATCATTCACAAATCACAAATTATAGCTTTGGATATTTCTCAATTGGTTGGAAAGATAGTCACCTGGGAAAAAGCTAAACGACGTGAGCCCACACTCACTCTGATTGTGGATAGAGAATAGCAAAAAAGACCAGTTGGTTGATGCTCTTCTAGAACGTTACTTCTCTTCATCGATTGCAGTAGCTTTTTGACATATGCAAGGTTAGTAAGATCTGGTTAATTTATGCATATAGCGTGTCAAACTTGTGTTTTTGGAAAATACTCTGATATAAAAAATTTTAAAATTTCGCTTCATACTATTTTTCCAACAAGGTTCATTCAAATTTGAGACTACATCCTCTTTCTGCCGCTGCAGATTCCACTATGATTAAAGGAGATGATTACATATTACAAGAGAAATTTTTATCACACACTCTCAATTGTATTTCCCAAATCTCTCTTCTACCTAGCACCCAGTGGGAATTTTCTCAACTCTCTCAACAATAAAGCTCTCACACTCATAAAATAATGCCACACAAAACCTTAGCCGTCTTATCTTTATTTAAATACCCTCAATGAAGATTAAAAATAGCAACTATTGAGAAACCCTGGCAGTCAACCGTTTCCCTTTTTGTGTTGTTTTGTGCTGGATGCTGATTATAGCCTTAAAATTGCACAAGACAAGTCCTTGGCGCCGCGGCGCCCGAAACTGGCACTACGGCGCTCTCCTGTTGGCGCCGCGGTGCTCAATCTTGACGTTGCGGTGCTGGTTTACTGCCCTCAGGCGCTGCGGCACCCAAATTTTGGCGCTGCAGTGCCAAACGCTGTCTTTCCTCTCTATTTTCTTTTCTTTGCTGGGTTGATGATTAGGCTTCACCTGCAACACCCACAACTCTCAATAGTACACAAGGACACAATATACATAAAGGACAAAATGAAGAAATACAACTGCAAACCTAACAGTAGTATCACTTTGGTTTGAGAAGGGAATCCTTCAGCCTTCATCCTCTGGACTCTTCCTAGATGGTGACGTTTCATTCTTTTCATTCCTGAACTGCAAATTTTACAACGAAGATTTTCAAACCAATATCATATTCTTTCCTTCCCTGACAAATTCTGCCACCCACTAATAACTTCCTTCAATTCCTCTCAAATTTCACTCAACTAGTATAGGTATTAAACGCAAGTGAGAAATATATACTCTTGAGTTAATTTGAATTATACTTTTTATAGGCTATTTGTCATTCAATACAAAGACAGCAGAAAATCGTACAAGGTTAAGTGTACTGAAGCTCAATTTAGTAATCATGGTGCTTGCTACAAGAGAGCTACAGATATTGTGAGTTACACTTAGGAGCCGTATTTCCCTAGTTTATGGTGCACGTCTGGCCTTAGTAGAGAGCAATTGGGTAGGGTAATTGTACTAGCTCTTTTTGGGTGGAAAGAAATCATAGGACCTTCGAAGAAGGGACAGAATATAATTGTGGAGTCATTTGGGATATAGGAAAACTTTGGTCGCTCTTTGAAACCATCAAGATAACTAGGATTTTAAGAGTTTTCTTTTCTCAGTTATTTTTAGGGACTGAGCTTCCTTTTTGCTGTGCTATGAGCTGTGATATTAGAGAAAATCTCTTCCTCTTATTTCTTGCACATAATTCTTCCTACGAATGAAAAAAAAAACCTTGTTAAGTCATATTTGTCATGATATTTTTTCAACTGTTGGTCCCAAGTTATCACGGTAATAGTTTTACATCCTACTTTACTTTTTTTTTTTTTTTTTCTATTAACCTACAGTTTGAGGGCAAAGATACTTAAACTAAGAGGAGCTAGACGTGATGCATCGAGAATGGCCTGATTATTTTTAAAATTTTATTTCTTAAGGAATAATTTCGTGTTTTTGCCACTTTATTGAACTTAATTACAAGGATTTTTGAGTTTGTTGAACTCTAGTTATTAGGATCGTGTTTTGACTCAAAAAATTATTTATTATTTTTAATTGCAATCTTAAATTTGTTTGTGCGTTGAAAAAATTTCAGGCAGTTTATTTTCAGTATTTTTGGAATACTAGTCCAAAATGGGTAGTCTAAAATTAAATGCAGGCTACAATTCTTCTTAGAACTGCAGTGCAAAATGCCTGAGATGGACTATGGTTATACAAGTGTAGTCTAAAAAGCTCTAATAGCAACCACCCAAAGGCCATACTACGGTATATTAGACTACAGTTAAAAATCGTAGTCTAAACAATAAGACTTTTAAGTACACCTCTAAAGACTACGATTGATGATCGTAGTCTATAGTATTAGACTATACTGTAAAAAAAAAAAGTCTAAAATATTATACTACAATGAAAAAATGTAGGCTTTTTTTTTTTTTTTTTTTTTTATAGTGTGCAAACTAGGGTCATTAACTAAATAAAATGTTTCTTTCAAAATTTAAATAATCTAAAAATTTGAAAAATTGTAGTTGAACCCATAAAAATTTAGAAATTAACCAAATTTGCCATGAAGCCTTTAAAATTAAGAAAAATAATAAAATATACCCAAAATTTTAAATGGACATATTTCATGGTAAATTAATTATCAAAAATTCCAGTTACATATAGCTTTGATTAAAAATTACAAGTTACATAAAAGTTTAAAAAATAGAAAGATTGTCAATATTTAATATTATGCTAGGAAGTATTAATTCTTGTATCATCTGTGCCCCATGGACCCGATGGTTAAAAATAGAATAATGCACTGGTTGAAATAACAAGGTCCAAGACGTCAAATAATAACCGAATGGCTGTACAAATGCTTCGCTAACCTCAAGGTAAACTGAAAAGAAAAATAAGGGTGACCATACAGGCACGCCTAGTAGAAAATTCATACTCAGCTTTCCGTTTTCTTGCTATTAGTCTACTGAAAACCTACAAAGTTAATAGCCAAACTCTCCAAGACATTAAACATTTATAACCATCAAATGAAAATTTTGTTCTAATCATAACGGAACATCAAAACCACATGTTATATTATAACCTATCAATGATGAAGGAAGAGAATAATATGGGTTACAATGTTTGTTGCCTCATAATAAGCACTATGTGGAATATTCCATTCATTTTAAAATCAATATTCTATTTGTCTGTGTAGTATTTCTTAAAACTTATTTGACATACCATATTGTATTATATTGTATTTTTTTATATATAATACAATATAAGACAATATAATACAATATAATATAATACGATGTATCAAATATGTCATAATATATTCATTCATAACAATAATATTCCGTCTGACGGTGGTGTCCTTGATACACTATTTCAGCTACCAGTACCCTCACGTACTATTCCATATTGATCTGATATGATAGTTCTCGAGGAACTTATCAAATGGCTATAAAATAGTTGGACAGCACTTCGTGAGGTCATATTTTGCAGTATGAAAAATGGCCAACATATCAACATACACCCAAAGAACCCTCAAAGGTCATTCTATCTGCCATGGCTCGTGTTGACGAAAATCCGACAACTTATTAGCTTGTTTTTCTTAAAAATAAAAATTTATATATGCAAGAAAACAATTCGCAAATATATTTTTCGCATGCAATAATTGCAAAACATGCCACAGGGCACATATAAAGACATATATCAAACCATAAATAGCATCCTCTGTTATAAGAACTTAGAAGTAGCCCAAAGGTTGATTCATTTTTTTTTATAATTGATGAATACAATAGTGGGTAATTAATATGTCATATTATTTTTGTTTGTTTATTCAAAGATAGCAAGCATTTTTATCAGATATATTTATAATTATCAAATTAAATTTTTTATTTTTAATTAGCATCATTTATAGTTTGTATGTCTAGTATCACTTAAAGGAGAACTAGAATATACAATTATTGTCTTAGTTTAAATCTAAGTATGTGATAATCTCAAAGCATTAATGTGTGAATGTTTCTTGCATATTTGCAATATCTGTTCATGTTTTTCTGTATTTGCATGCTTTATCTGTTTCCTTATTTAATGGGATTGAATTCCTCTGATTGGTGCGAACAATTCTAATTTCACTTTGGTATAGCACTTCAAGATAAAGAACCTACTACTATTACTGATGCTAGTAGTGAGGAGGAGAAATCTTTTCATAAAATATGGGAAAGGTCAAACAGATTAAGCTTAATGTTTATACAAATAATAATAGCAAATAATATTGAAAGTACTATTCTCAAAACTAAAAGTGCTAAAGAATTTATGAAACTTGTGTAAAAACGCTCTCAAACTACTGATAAGTCTCTTGTTAGTACATTAATGGCTAAATTAACCAACATGAAATTTGATAGTTCTTGTACTATGCATGAGCATGTCCTTAAAATGACAAATATAGCAGCAAAATTAAAGTCTTTGGGGATGTCTGTGGATGAGTTCTTTCTAGTGTAGTTCATTTTCAACTACTTCCTCCTGAATAATATATGGTCCATTCCAGATGAGCTATAATACAATTAAAGATAAATGAAATATTAATGAATTGACCAGTATGCTTATCCAAGAGAAAACAAGATTGAGACATCTGAGCAAGGTCCAAAAATGAGTACAAGACTTCAAACCGGCTCTACATATCACCTAAGGTTGTAAGAAGAGTCCATTTAGACATATGAGCAAGGTCCAAAAATGAGTACAAGACTTCAAACCGGCTCTCCATATATCCCAGTGAACCTCCATGACCCCGTAGGAGTAGAAACAAAGCAATCAAGGTGTGATCATAAGAAGCTCTTCACTTCTAAATCCACCTCGTTATTCCACATTAAAATCAGCCCGCCACTCCTACCGATACAATCTACATGGATTCCACTCGTGAAGCCAACTTTCGGCTTAACCGATTGCGGAAAGACACCTTGTAACCTTGTTTCCGACACAAAAACAATGCATGGGGAAAAACTACTGATCATAAGTCGTGGCTTATCAACCGCATGGGGGTCGCCAATTCCCCATGCATTCCAACAAAGAAGACTCATTGGGCTAAGTGTTGGAAAACTGCTTATAAATGCAGCAGAAATATAGATCGGAAACAAGCAAAATTTTTCTTAAAACTGTTGTTTGTCAGCAATAGGTTTATAATTTTAAGTCATATGAGATGTAAGAGCTTATAGATTTGAACCTCTTAAAGCCTATTAAGCGATCTTCACTTTAAACCTTGACGCCGTAAATCTTTCAAGCCAAGTCTATATACCAATGGATTGAAGAGTGGGCGTCAAACAGTAATGAATATTTGTCTCACTTTTTTTGAATCCGTTATATACTCAACACATGAGATAGCATGATTTTTATAAAGAATAACTACACTAAATTTTTTCTCTCTAAAGGAATATATCATATTCTTCTCCTTTTGAGAATTCTCTCTCTTCTTTTTTACTTCTTCACCCTCTCTCTTCTATTATATATTTTTTATATCATATATAATATTGAACTTATTATCAAGAAGAAAGAAATGACAAAAGTGAAATCATATCATCATATGTCTACCTACTATGTTTGTTTTTAATCACCTCCACGCCTTATATATCCACCACTCCCATTCATTTCTCTTTTAATCATGGAGTCGGTGAAAGGATTAATATAATAATTGGTGGGATATGGACCACATGGAGCAGGTGATGCAAAATTCTACACATAAAAAAAAAAAAAAAAAGAATGAAGAAAGAGTAAGTAGACATAATCATATTTGTCCATCATATTCTCTTTCCTTTTTTATAATTAAATAAATCAAATGTATTTAAAATTAATTTTAAATTAATTAATTAATTAATATTGTGTCCACTATTAAGATTTTCTTCATCCTAGTAAAAACAGACATAGTATGGTCATACCACAATATGTTTCAAAAAATTAAAATATATTTAACTAATCTCATTCACTAAATACAATTAATTAATTCAAAATTAATTAACCATTGCCTAGTTAAAATGACAACATTTGTCATTTTCTTGTTATATGTCATTAAGAACTTTTTTTTTTTTTTGTTCCATATTGATCTTTATAGTGTGAGAATTTTAATTTAGAATTGAACAATTCTAAATATAATTAATTACTGTATACTTAATCCACTATAGTATTTATAGAGTCGGCATTGGGGACCTATAGACCTATAATTTTAAACCCCAATAAATTTGATAATTTATAAAACTCTTTAATATTAGTTTTAGACTTACTCCACTATAAACTTGAAACTGCACTCTTGAAATTGTAGTAATAATTACTCAAAGTAAATAGCAAAGAGTCAACTGGTATAATCATTACATATAAGTTAACCTTACGTAAATAGTTTATAATAAAAGTTAGATTCAATTTTCGTTTACCTCCCTTTTACATCTTCATCCTTAAATTCTAATGATTCTCTAATGGATAGTCAATTCATAATCTTATTATGAATAAGCACTCTACAGTCCAAGCCTTGAATTATTACTCAAGAGAACTACTTTTCTAACTTTCAATAGAAAGGAATGAATTCCATATCTATATTATCATTTCCAGTTTACTCCATTATGTTTTCAAGAGGCAAAATTATAATATGTCTACAGACAAATTTTACCAAGTAAGTCAAAAAACATAACGTCATAAATAGAAGTATGATTAAATACTCAAGATTAAGATTGTCTTATATATGATCATCATAGTGATACATTTGAACACTCTATACATAATCGAATATCGTTACAGGTTAATAATTTATCTGATTCAATCCTATATGATCTTATTATATAAAGTACTTTTAATCTAATGTCTTCACATTAATAATCTAGATAAGACTATTTCATTCTAAATAAGATTGGATCATACTAGTAATATTTAATTAATGATCCCCAACTTTAATTAATTTATTACGGACCATTTTGATTATTATCTATAAATTTATTCCTTATGCATATAACAATTATGTACTAAATTTATAGTTTCGTTAATAATCATGAGATTTTGTTGATGTTTATTTATCTATATACAAACAACCAAAATAAATAAATGTTGTTTTATTTAAATGAACCAGCAACATTTTCAATGCCCATACTTGTAGGGCATCAAATCCCAACACTCAACAGGGTTACTCTACAACCTCCGCCAATTTTGACAAGTCCAAAATATCACCCAAAATGACCCTTTGTTTTTTGTCGGTGTCTCTCCCACATCCGTTGCTAGCACACTTCCTTTTAACCACGTTGGGAGCTTTAAGTAGCACAGCAGGATGCAGGTCTAAACTGCCTATTTTTTATGCTTTTGTGACTCTTATTTTCCTTTTCCCACCCAAGCTTGGACCATCTATCCCTGCCGAGAAAGAAAAGAAATCAATACCTTCTCTATGCCCAAGTTCTGGCCTTCCCCGTCCGAACGATTCCCACCGTCCGCCCTTACACCAGGCGGTGCATAAAAACTTTTTGGCAAGTTTTCATGCACGTTAAGCTTACGTGCACTACCAAAATCACCATCTTTTCAACGAGCCGTCACATGGGAATTCACGTGAGTTTTTAAGGTTGTTGTGTCAAAATTACCAACAGCTCCCTCTGCACCTGGCTTCTGGTTGTAAGAATCTTAAAATCTATAATTCCCAGAAATCTTGAACTCAATTATTTTCATAGAAAAGATTTAGAGCGTATCTTGATTCATAGCTTTAATTTTTAGAGAACTCTGTAACAGAAATTGTCAGAGAATCAGAACTCAGTTTCTCTCTCTAAACCCACAATTTCTTTAACGTATTTTTTTTTATGGAGAGAATAATACAAAAAATTGATTAGGTGGAGAGAGGACTAGACTCTTATTTATAGACCTTCAATAGGTGTCTTTTCATCAAAGCACGTATCTCTTCAGATATAGACATATCTTTTCAGAAATAGACACATCTTTTAATAGAGTTACAACCCCTCATAGCCAATAGAAATTTAGCATTTAAATAATTATTAAACTAAATAAATAAATAAATAAATAAATCTGATAAATTTTATATGCCTTCAATTATGTGGGCCATAATTCTAACATTCTCCCACTTGGCCCATATAATATTCATTTTTTTAGTTTAATAATGCTATAATGTGCACAACAATATTATGCTAAATCTTCTTAAAATTGGCTAATACTCTACATCATAATTAAATAGAAAATCTAAAGTGAGTCATGGCGGTTGTACATCACAATTTTGCGTAGTCCCTTCCATGTACTACAACATTAGACATCTATTTCACATGATTCATAATTAAGAGGTATAATAATAGTCCACTTTAATGTCTTCAGTGAAACTATCCTGTCAAAAATTAATCTATAACAATCATGTATACAAAATAGAAAACAGGATATAGCGGGAACATAATAAGTGAGCTCAAAGTGTCATATTATAAAAATAAAATAAAACATAATACATAACCATTAATGACGTCTAATAACACCCATATGTTTAACATGTTCAATAAATGTTTTGGGTGGCAATCCTTTTGTTAAAGGATCTGCAATCATAAGATTGGTGCTAATTTGTTCAACTGACACTTTACGTTCCCAAACTTCTTGCTTAACGACTAAGTACTTAATATCCATACGTTTCGCACCATCAGAATACTTGTCGTTCTTAGCAAAGAAGACTGTTGCAGTATTTTTATAATAAATTTTCAGCGGCCTAGCTATATTGTCAACAACTCCAAGTCTCGAAATAAAATTCTGCAACCATAAACCATGACTTGTGGCCTCAAAGCAAGCCATAAACTCGGCCTCCATAATGGATGCAGCAATGACAGGCTGCTTCGCACTCTTCCATGAAATTGCTCCTCCGGCCAAAAGGAACATATAACCGAATGTAGATTTTCTATTGTCAACACATCTGGCAAAGTCTGAATCTGAGTAACCGATCACTTCAAGATGATCACATCTTCTATAAGTGAGCATATGGCCTTTTGTTCCTTGCAAATACCTGAGAACTTTCTTTGCAGCTTTCCAATAATCTATTCTTGGATTACTTTGATATCTTCCCAACATCCCAACAACAAAACTAATGTCTAGCCTGGTACAAGTTTGAGCATACAACAAGCTACCAATGACAGATGCATAAGGAATTTTTTTCATTTGCGCTCGTTCCAATTCATTCTTTGGACATTGCATATGACTAAATTTGTCCCCCTTTTGAATCGGAACTACGTATGCTGAGCATTTGTCCATCTTAAATTTCTCTAAAACTTTGTTAATATAGCCTTTCTGCAACAACCCCAACAATCTTTGTGATCTATCATAGAATATTTCAATTCCTATCACATAAGTTGCGTCACCCATGTCTTTCATTTCAAAGTTCTTAGAGGAATTGCTTAGTTTCATGTAATAAACCAAGATTGTTAGCAGCAAGGCAAATATCATCAACATATAAGACTAAGAAAATAAACTTGCTCCCACTAACCTTCATATATATACACCGATCAACAGTATTCTCTTTAAATCCAAACGAAGTAATGATATCATTAAACTTAAGATACCATTGTCGGGAAGCTTGTTTAAGTCCATATATTGACTTCTTTAATTTACACACCATGTGTTCCTTTCCTATAATTGAAAAGCCTTTAGGTTAGTCCATATAGACTTCTTCCTCTAAATTTCCATTGAGAAAGGCGGTTTTCACATCCATTTGGTGTAACTCTAAATCAAAATGAGCCACCAATGCTATAATAATTTTGAGTGAATCTTTCTTAGAGACCAATGAAAAAGTCTTTTTGTAGTCAATGCCTTCTTTCTGAGTAAAACCTTTAGCAACAAGTCTAACCTTGTACCGTTCAATATCACCTTTACAGTTGCGCTTGGTCTTAAAGACCCATTTACACTCGACTCTCTTGTGACCTTCAGGCAACTCAACAAGGTCCCAAACTTGATTTTGATCCATAGATTTTAACTCATCTTTCATAACATTGAGCCACTTGTCAGAATCCATACTTTCCATGGCTTGTGAAAACGAAACTGGATATGAAATCAGATCATTATCAATTTTCAAATCAATTTCAGACTCTTGTAGATAAACCACATAATCATCAGGAGGAGCAGATCGTTTTTCTCTTTGAGATCTTCTTAATACTGTTTCTTGTAGTTCAGCTACTATTGGTTCCTCAAGTACAACTTCATTGTGAAGTGGTTGGCCATTCACTTGTTGTTCTTGAACATTGTTAGGTTGTACAACAACGTTAGGAACAATCTTGAAAGTTACAAGTAGAGGTACTTCTACCTTAACTTCTTCAATGACCACGTTGCGTGGTTCTCCACTCCCACTAATTTCACCATTATTGATGAACCTAGCATTTTCAGATTCTACTATTCTCGTACTATGGGTAGGACAATAAAATTTATGCCCTTTGAATTTTTTAGAGTAACCAATGAAATAACCACTGGTCGTCTTAAAATCTAATTTCTTTTCATGTGGATTATAAATTTTCACTTCCGTCAGGCAACCCCAAACATGCAGGTGCCTTAAACTAGGTTTCCTTCCCATCCACATCTCAAAAGGAGTTTTCGGGGCTGCCTTACTAGGAACCCTATTCAATATATACATGGCGGTCTTTAATGCATACATCCACAAAAATAAGGGCAAAGATTAATAACTTAACATACTCTTAACCATATCCATTAATGTACGATTACGCCTTTCTACTACACCATTTTGTTGTGGTGTACCTAGCATAGTGTGTTGCGCACATATGCCTCGCTTTTCTAGGAATTTAGCAAATGGAACTGGACATTGCCCTGACTCGTCATACTTTTCATAGTATTCACCACCTCTATCTAACCTTACAATTTTCACCTTTTTATCTAATTGCCTCTCAAACTCATTAATAAATACCTCAAGCGCTTCAACAGATTGAGATTTTTCATGCAATAGATAAAGATAACCATAACGTGAAAAATTATCAATAAAAGTGATAAAATACATTTCTCTACCAAAGGATGGAATATCGAAAGGTCCACATATATCGGTATGTATGAGTTCAAGAAGCTGTGTACTTCTTGTAGCCCATTTCTTAGTGTGTTTTGTTTGCTTTCCTTTGATGTAATCAATACACACACCGAGATCAGTAAAATCTAAATTCGAAAGAATTTCTTTCTTTACTAATCTCTCTATCCTTTCCTTGGATATATGACCTAAGAGTTTATGCCACAAGTAAGCAGAACTTCCATAAACTAAACTCCGTTTGGTTCCAATACTTCGATGCATGGTTAACAAAGTTTTAGCAAAAAGATTATCAAGCTCTAACTTATATAAACCATCATAAATGATTCCAAAGCCAATAAAACTATTATTTAAAACACCCGTTATTTTAACGGGTATGATTTTTTATAAAATCATATGAATAAAATGTCACTTTAGCATTTTTACTAAGTCTCCGTAGTAAATATTTTAAATCTACCTATCACTTATTTCTACCAACCTGGTCCCACTACATTAATTCTTAATTAAGTAGCCTTAACTATTTGGAGACATAGAATTAATTCACCTCAACTACCAGAAGACATTGATATGTTTTCTCAACCACCTTTTTAATGCTTCATTCATCTTCTTCTACAACATACCCCATTTGTCCCCTCAATTATGTTGACATTATTTGCTAAAAGTCTCCGTGGGAGACATGATAACATTTTCTTTTAATGCTCATTTAATTCTATCCCGCTCCTCAATTAATTTGATGCCTATATATTCAACCATCACCACTCTCTTCTCTAGTTTCTCATTCTCTCCTTTCTCACTTCAATTTCCAACTAAAGACACAAGACATAAAGCTCTCTTTGCAATCATGACAACTATAATTTTCAGCCACGTTTGAAGCCGTTTTGGAGTCAATACAAGCTTGATTTTTAACTCAAACTTTGGTGTTTTTCAAAGGAGTTTTGAGGTAGGTTTTCTTTAATTCAAACTTGGTTTTAGTATGTGTTTTCTCCATGTCTAATGCATGATTTTCGTGTTCCAAG
>CAMOHE010035538.1:0-29570 GCA_946598075.1 Artocarpus hirsutus | reverse complement strand
ATATGAGATGGACCAGTATTGCTTAAGGTAAATAGCTTACAGATACGCACCTAAGGAATTTAGAATATAATTGCTTCAAGAATAATATGTAGCCCAAGTGGGAGATTGTTAGAAAATTTAATTTCCTATATTAGGCAAATCATTAGGAAATCATATTTCCTATATTAGGCAACATATTATTCTCAATCAATTATAAAAGCTATTTATGGGTTAAATTTTGGTATATCAATTAACCTTAAAAACCCATTAATTATAGAAAATGATATGGAGTAAATTGAGTAGATACCATTTAGGGAATTATGGGAACCCTATATGAAGACTATTTCTGGTTATGGTCTCCAACATACCAAAACACATTAAATTTACTTTTCTCCCCATCAGGAAAAGAAACGATAGTCCCAAGAGGAATTGAGGCGTTTTGGTTGAAGAAGATCACAAACTACCAGTTTCGCTGTTCAATCGATACCAATGGATCCAGGTATTTTATCTGTTAATTAATCCTCAGTAATCTGGCATGATATTGATCATAGGCTGAATTTGTGTTCTTGCTCTAGGATGTTCTCATATAGATTGTTTTGGGTTTATTGGTTAAAAGGTTATTTCTAACAAAAAATACTTAAAAAAGCTATGTCAACAAGTAAACAACAAGTTGCCTATTTAAAATCATATTTAATGAGTTTTCTAACAGCCTGTTTGGTAAAATTGGTTTTAACCAACTTTTTAATTAGGAATAATATAAAGCTCTCACATGCAACAGTAAAAAGAAAAAAGTTACTATAGTGTAAAATTCTCACATCCTATAGTGTTTATAGTTCTAACTAATGGTTCTAATCACTACGCCAAACACCTATAAGTTTAATCTCATTAATTATCACGATCTTTTTAATCAAACATCAAATTTCTTACAACCATCTGATCTATATCATATGATAAAAATAACAGTACGAACATCGATAGGTAAAAATAAGAATAACCATTGAAATCACACTCATAAATTAAATAGATTTCCGTTGCTTTTAATTTTTTTTTGAAATGCAATCTTTAGGGTAACATAAAAGTAACCATTGAAATCACACTCATAAATTAGATAGATTTCCTTTATTTTTAATTTTTTCAAAATGCAATCTTTAATTTCATGCTCATCCACATAACGATCATGGATTTGGTGACTATATGGTAACAACTATCAAATATGGCTAATGTATCGTGACAGGCAAGATTCCAACATGAATACATCTTTCTCAATTTATCTTGAACAACTGTGCTATAAAAACCCACCATTTTGACAATCATATATACAACTGTAAAATTTTTAGTCACATCATAAAACATCCATGGCGACTGCTCAACTTAATACAAGGGTTTTGGTGGTTCTCTACTGCATGGCCTTCATAACCCTCTATGCCCATACTGTATGTGAGTATTAAAATCTATCTCTATGTACACCTATAACATGGCTTACGTCTAGATTTTGCAAATTTGATTTGTTATATATGCTTTAAAATTGATCATTCTATTTTCTTCATATACTCTTTTACGATTGACATGCAAGTAAATTGTAGAGACAAAATTCACAAGAAATAGATTTCCATCTCCTTTAAAACGCTATCCCCTTTCAATATAGGTTTTTCTAATTAGTGTTATAACAAACCTATTGTCAATGTCGATCTTCACCGAGTTAAAGTATTCAATTTGCTAGTGAATTATAAAAAAAAACCCATGAAAAATGATTGACCTAAACATATTACCGCAACTAGCGAAATTATCACTACCCAAGAAATATTAGATGTAGCCTAATTGTAAAATGTGGCCGAGCAACGCCAATAACTAGATCTAATTCTTACAATCTAATACGTACGTGGATATTGCCAATTTAAGTAGATCAAGCTGGTTTTCTGTTTTTCTCTTCCTTCTAAATGGCAATATTTTACATTTTGTTCGAATTCTAAAACGATTGCGAATTTCTCGCTCTCTTTTTCAAAAGAAAAGAGAAGAGAAAAAAACAATTCCATGCTTCGTTGGTATCCAATACTACATTATTAAAAAAAAAAAGTTTTTAATTAACAGGTTTTTAATCTGTTTGGATATGATTGAAATGGGTAACTTATTGTAACATGTTATTATATTTTTATTAAAAAAAATATTAAAATATAATTAAAAATTTATTACATGATTTTTTTATTATGGGATAAGTTGAAGGTTACTATATTTATGAATGATAATCACATGATTAGATATACAGCCATTTCTATATGTAGTACAATACCACGATAATGGTGATTGCAACTTACCTTTTTTTTAAAAGGTATAATAACCTTTATTATATATTCATTAACCATTAACTATAATATTTTGTTTTGTTCCGGAACTTATTTGCTTTTTTTTTTAACCGACTGCTCTTTCTTTTTTCCTAAGTATATGTAAAGTATTTTTTTTTTGCTAAAAAAGTTTGTATAGAAGCTTTGCTTTTACATAAGTGACTCATTTTGTCAAAATTTCAAAGTGTCTTCATTAATTTATTTTTTCTTTTACCTATAATTTACTATTCTTTGTCTTCTTTTTTTCGTATTAACAGTGTGATTAAGTAAAAAGATCGAGACATGAATATAATCAAATAAAAAATACAAAAACAAGTCTTAATGCTTTAAGAAATAAGATAAGGATTTTGAAAATATATGATATAGATTTTTGCTTAAAATTTGATACAAATTTGATAATGAATTTTATAACAAAAATGAAAAAGTAGACAGATTATTGACATTAAATGGGTCATATACATTTTATATGATTGTTTTTTGTCTAAATTTGATGGGTGTTTGTAATAGAAATTAATTGGAATACTTATTTAAGTTAAGGGGCTCAATTATCAAAAAAATTAAAGGATTGTAAAAAAAGATAAAAGTTTAGGGGCACATGCCCCATAAATCCTTCACATATTTAACAATTTTCAGTTCATTTTATTTGTAATTTATTCTCTTCTTTCATATGTATACTAGAATTTGTAAATATTTGATATGATTGTAACATCATTATTTTTTGCCTTATTGGTTTAGCTTTTTTTGGGAGTTACTTTTTTTATCTTTTTGGATCTTAAACTTTCAAAATTATTAAATTCCATTCCTTTACAATCTTTATTGCACTTTATGTATTTTTAAAAATTTTAATTAGATTTCCTTTGCTTTTATCCAAAATCCAATCTTTAACTCCATGCTTAATTATCCACATATCATGAATTTGGTGACCATATGTGACACCAAACATGGCTAATTTCTAATATGAAAATACTCCTTTCTCCACTTATGTCAAAATAACTTGGCTATAAAATCACTTGAAAAAAATAAATAAATAATAAAAAAATAAAATAAAGAAAATAGAATACAAAAAAAAAACTTAGCATAATTCAATAATATGTTTTTATCTACAGAATAAATAATATATTTTTCATTATTCATTGTTTGATATTTTTTCAACGACTTTGTAAACAAACATATGTGGAAAGGTGTACCAGCAACCTAAAATCAAGCTCCAACAATTAAATTAATTCATCTATCTCTAAAAAAAAAGGTGGAAACTACCACATAACGGTTATTACAAGAATAATTGACAAGTAGTCCCACAAAATCTCAACAATGTCATCATTCTGACAGGCATATATACAACCATAAAATTCTGTCACATTTCATAAAACATCCATGACGACTGCTCAGTTCAATAGGATTTTGGTGACTCTCTATTGCATGTCCCTCATAACCCTCTTTGCCCTTAGCGCACCATCTCTACACTTTATAACATAGTTTTGCACGTCTTTGCACATCTAATACGTTATGCTTTTAAATTGATCCTTCTAATTTCTTCTTTTACTCTTTATGATTGACATGCAAATACAAAACTCCGCAAATGAGACAAATCGAGATTCACAAACTGTAAATTTTTAGGCTCTTTCAAAACATCATTCAGCTTTAATGTAGGTTTTTCTGATTAGTGTTATGAGCAATCTTATTTAATCTCATGGAGTTACAATCTCACTACTAATAAAATAGTGGGTTCTAATCTAAAAAATACATTACATACTAGACTGAGACCTACGGTCTTTTGAGTAGCGAAATTTTAATTCAATAAGGATGAAAATGATTTTTCTAGTGTTATAATGAACCTATTGCCATCTTACCCCATTATAGTATTCAATTTGATAAGAAAGTTTATAAAAACACACAAAAAAATAATAAAAGATTACCCCCAACTAGATTGAGATTAAGTAGACCAAACTTATCACCATCAAACAATAAGATGTGGGTGGATATAATTTTTTTAATTATCAAAATATTGAAACCACAGCATATATGGAGGAAACCAAAAAAACTCTTACCAGAGAGATCACAAAATCTCTTTTCCCCCATATTTCGGAGATCAAGATGAAGATGAGGAGAGAAAAAGTGACATTTATTATAATTTCTTAAAAAAAGAAGAAGAAAATAATAGTTAGTGATCCTTAATTTCCGGTCATAAAGTAGGAATTGTTTAGGCAAATCTAATTTTTTAGAAAACAAAAAAAAATACTTTTTTTTTTCTACAAACAAGAATTATATACTTATTTGTTATCGGTAAGGTCCAAATATTGCAAGGTTAGATCAGCACTCTATCCTTGTGTTTGACAACACCGTTGAAAGTCATGAGTTAAATCGCCTATCTATAGTGTAAATCTTATTGGGTGGAGAACTCCATGGTTTCATTCTCTTGGTTTATATAAAAACGTACGCTCACAACAGAAAACCATAGTGAGTTAAGAAATATGAGAGAATGAAACTATATATAAAAAATAATAATTATCTTTTGGTAAAAATACACTACATAACAGATTTATAAGAGTGGAGTTTAAGAATAACAACTTTATCGAAAATCTTAGAAATAGAAAAACATATAGTAACCATGCCTTTATCATAACAATATTCATGTTTTATACTCCAAAATTATGTAGTGAATAGTTTAGCATTTTAATTTTATTCTTTGATCTTATGGTTCATTTAAAGACAACAGGTAAGAGCATTTAACGTTAAACTTCTGGATAATCGTATGTGCTTATTTGCCCAACAAGTAACAAATTTGAAATTTTTTTTTTTTTTTCCTTTGGCCATAAAGTTATGTGTTTGTTTCATACCATAAAGGGATGATTTATGTTACAGCAACCAAGCATTTGTTTTTTCATAATAGGCAAAAACTTAATTGTAACACTATTGCCAATCCAATAACTGAATATTTTTTTCATTCGCCATAACAGCATCTCTATATCTATATTCGCGTAACACTCAATATTACAAACATTAGACTACATTTTTTTAAATGTTGCATAAAAATAAATTAAATATTATACATGAATATAAATGATGTCACAATGGAGAACGAAAAAAAAAATGATAAGTGCCTTGCTGATCTTAGTCCTGTAGGAACAAAATTTACTGATAAAAACCATCATCAAATCTCAAGACTCATGTTAATTCACTAAGAATTACAACGGAAGCGTACCTGAATCCATTAGAATTGTTGAATCCTCGGTTCTTGATCTTATGAGTCAAAAACGTATGATTTCTTTGAGAGGAAGTTTTTCTCTCTTTTTTCTACGTGATGGGATGCGTAAAAATATAACATTACATTCTGACTTAGGGGCCACAACCATTTATAACATTTTAACTTTTCTTTATTTCTATTTTGGCCCATCATGAAAATAGAAATTATACTTTAGGTCTCTACACATAATTTTATACCCACACTTTATGAGATGCTTTAAAACCCAAAACTTTATACTTTATTAGATCACTTAATTAGGTTGATCTTATCTGATAGCATTAACACACATTTATTTAATATATTAGCCCACATATTATTGGAATTTATTCCAACAATCTCCCACTTGGGCTATATAAAACTTTATAAATGTGAATTATACCTTATGAGCTCATGAATTGTGCTATTATTGCCAAAAGCATCTCCAATCAATCCGGTCCATCAATCATATCAATATAGGATCAAAGCGGTCTTCGTTACATTCAACGTAACTAAACCCATCAATGGTCACGTATATTAATATAACGAACGACATGGATCAAGTATGGATGTGTAGCAAGAAACTTTCATGTAATGTAATCTTAACATGCCTATTTTCTACAGGTCCAACCTTATTTTTTAGTAAGATCAAATCAAACATATATAGAGTGAAAATAAACTGTAAACTTTATTTCTAGAGAAAACAACAATAAATTATCCATAAAATGTGTCTATAACAAGAAAGCATTTAAAATACAAACTCCCACTAAAATGACATATCCTCAAAAGATGCAACACCCATTTGAGCAGTGTGCTCATGAAAGACCTTGGGTGGTACTCCTTTCGTAAGTGGATCCGCAACCATAGAGTTTGTCTCAATATGCTCTATAGATACCTGACCACTCTGTACTCTTTCTTTAACAACTAGGAACTTAATGTCTATATGCTTCGACTTTGTTGAGCTCCAATTGTTATTGGAATACAGCACTGCTGACTTATTGTCACAAAATATCTTAAGTGGTCTTTCAATTCCATTCACAATTCGCAGCCCAGTGACAAAATTCCGTAGCCATATCCCATGGTTGGATGCTTTATAACATGCTATAAACTCTGCTGCTATGGTGGAGGAAGTTATTAGTGTCTGCTTAGCACTTTTCTAAGAAATAGCTCCTCCAGCTATCAGGTAGATATGGCCTGATGTGGATCTTCGACTACCTTGGCACCCAACAAAATCAGAATTTGAATACCCAATGATCTCCAATTAATCCGATCTTTTATATGTGAGCATATAATCCTTCGTTCTTTGTAAATACCGCATGACTCGTTTGGTAGCTTTCCAATGATCTATCCCTAGATTACTTAAATATCTGCCCAACATCCCTGTAATGTACGCAATATCCATACGCGTACAAACCTGAGCATACATAAGACTCCCTACTGCTGACGCATAAGGAATCCTCAGCATTTTCTTAACCTCAAAATCATTCTTAGGGCACTGAATGAGACTAAACCTGTCTCCCTTAGCAACAGGGCTGTCACCTGGTTTACAATCCTGCATGCCAAATCTCTTAAGTACCTTCTTGATATAGCTCTTTTGTGATAATCTAAGTATAACCCGACAGCGATCCCGGTATATCTGTATGCCTAATACAAAAGAGGCATCCCCAAGATCATTTATCTTAAATTTCTTTGATAGAAATCTCTTAGTTTCGTGTAATAAGCCTATATCGTTGTTGGCAAGCAATATGTCATTGACATACAAAACCAAGAAAATATACTTACTCTCACTGAACTTACGGTATATACAATCATCGACAATATTCATCTCAAAACTGAACAAGATGATAACCTGATGAAATTTGTAATACCATTGACGAGACGCCTGCTTAAGCTCATAGATGGATTTATTTAATTTGCAAAACATCTTCTTTGTATCTCCTGACACAAAGTTCTTTGGTTGCACCATATAGATCGTCTCATCAATGTCGCCATTGAGAAACGCAGTCTTAACATCTATCTAGTGAAGCTCAAGATCAAAATATGCTACCAATGCCATTATGATCCTAAAAGAGTCTTTCGAAGAAACCGGAGAGAAAGTCTCTTTATAGTCAATGCCTTCCTTTTGAGTAAAGCCCTTTGCAACAAGACGAGCCTTATATCTCTCCACATCGCCCTTCGAATCCTTCTTGGTCTTAAATATCCATTTGCAACAAATGGGTTTTGCACCTTTAGGCAACGGGACAAGATCCCAAACGTCATTGTCTTTCATCGACATTATCTCCTCATTCATGGCATTAATCCACTCTTTAGATTTAAAACTTTCCATGGCTTGACGGAGTTGATTGGATCATCTTCCATCATTCCAACGTCAACCTCATGTTCTTGGAGAAATATGATATAATCATCAGGAATCGCACTTCTCCTTTCTCTAGTGGATCTTCTTAATGACATAGGTTCATGAGGTGGAAGAGTTTGTTTTTCTGGAACAATTTCTAGAATGAGAGGTTCTCCGACATTGTCTTGATTTGGTTTTGCTTCTTGAACAATGTCAGGAATAGAAACCTGATTAATGTCAATAACAGCTGTGGGAATATTAACATATTCCTCTTCAAAGACAAATTCTTTAACCCTATCTTCCCTTGCAAACTCGACATCCTCAAAGAACCGAGCACTTCTCGTCTGGAAAATCAACTTAGTCGTGGAATCATAAAATTTGTAACCCCTTGACCTCTTAGAGTATCCAATAAAATAGCAGCTAACAGTTCTGGAGTCTAGTTTCTTTTCATTTAGCCTATAAGGCTTTACCTCAGCTAGACAACCCCAAATGTGAAGTGATTCAAGCTAGGCCTCTTGCCTATCCAAAGCTCATAAGGGGTTTTGACAGTTGCTTTAGTTGGAACTCTATTGAGTATGTAAGCTGCAATCTTTGAGGCTTCTCCCTAGAGGGATTTTGGCAAGGTAGAGTGACTAATTATACTCCTCACCATGTCCTTAATTGTTCAGTTTCACCTTTCAGTAACACCATTCATGCTAGGTGATCCCGACATGGTGTACTATGGGACGATACCATACTCCTCTAGGAACTTAGCAAAAGGTCCTGGACGTTGTTCATCTGAACCATCATATTTGCCATAGTATTCTCCACCACAGTCAGATCTGACACTTTTAATCCTTTTGTTGAGTTGGTTCTCAACTTCAACCTTATAATTCTTGAACACATCCAGTGACTGGGACTTCTGATGAATGAAATACAAGTAGTCATATCGTGAGAAATCGTCTATGAACGTAATAAAATATTGTTGACCATTCCAAGAAGCTGTAGGAAATGGCCCATAAATATTCATATGAATTAGTTCTAAGACGTCTGAAGCCCTGTTGGCATCTAATCTTTTTATGTTTGTCTGTTTCCCTTTTATGCAATTAACACAAATTTCAAAATCTGTGAAATCAAGGGGATCAAGAATCCTATCAGACACAAGTCTCTCTATTCTCCGCTTGGAGATATGACCTAATCTCTTGTACCACAATGAAGCAGAATTGTGATTGGTTAATTTTCGCTTCACACCACGTGTACTTATATGCAAGGTTTCATTAAATAAAGCAACCATATCAAGTAAATAAAGGTTATCATAAACAGATAAAGAACCAAAACTAATAACTTTTGAATTTTGAAAAAGACTAAATTTACTATTTCCAAATGAACAAGAATAACCAAATTTGTCCAATACAGAAACAGAAATCAAATTTCGTCTAAATGACGGTACAACATAAGTCTAATTCAAATCTAAATAAAATCCAGTCCTTAATAATAACCTAAAAGTTCCTATTGCCTCAACTTCCACTGATTTGCCATCGCTCACATAGATGTATCTTTCACCATCACTTGGCTTTCGGCAGCTCAGACAACCCTACATAGACACACTTATGTGAGTAGTAGCACCGGAATCAATCCACCAAGTGTGTCTTGGTACCGAAGTTAAATTAACCTCAGAACAAACTAGATTAAGAAGCGTATATTTCTTTGCACGCCATGCATGATAATTGGTACACTGCTTCTTCCTGTGTCCCTTACCTCCACAAAAGAAACAGGTAAATTCATCACCTTGTCCCTTCTGTTGTTTCTTTTATGGCACCGCACCTGCAACTTCCTTGCCTTTCTTCATTTTCCTTTTCTTGTCTTTAGAGGTTGTAGCCAAATGAGCACTCTCTGCCTTCTCTCGCTTTAATATTTCCTCTTCTTGCACACAATATGAGATGAGCTCATTAAGGGACCATTTGTCCTTTTGACAGTTGTAGCTCACCTTAAATTGACTGAACTGTACAGGAAGAGATATCAAAACTAAATGCACAAGTAAGTCCTCAAACAGCTCTAGCTTATGTACCTTTAGTTTCGAAGCAAAATGAGATATCTCCATGATGTACTCCCTTATGTTTTCTTTTCCTTTATACCTTATTGAAATAAGGTTTGCCAAAAGCGTACTTGTTTCAGCCTTTTCGTTCTTGGCAAACTTCTTCTCAATTTCTTCAAAAAAACCCTTGGCTGTATAACCTTTTCGGACATAGTGCCCCTGAAGGTTTCTGGAATAGCACACTTCACGATCATAAGACTCATGTGATTTGAACGTTCCCAACTTTCCATTTCCCTCTTATCATCAAGGGAACTGGTATCTGTAAGGTCAGAAGGACGTTCAACCCTTAATGCAAGGTCTAAATCCATGACTCCAAGAACAATCATAACGTTATCTTGCCATGCCTTGAAGTTTGTGCCATTAAGCATGGGAATTGAATTGATGCTAGCAGAAATATTAAAAGCAGAACTTGCAACTGAACAGAGAACAAAACAACAAAACAGCAAAACAAGAAGCTCATATAAGTTCCATATCATACTTAAATAAATTCAAATAATGGTAGGGCCTATCACAAGATACCTAACACAACATTAATATTTAGTCTTTGGACAGAAATATTAACTTGTAAGTGGTACTCTTGGTGTAGTAATCAAACACTGACAATAAGAATATGTCAAATAATAAATCTTCCTTTGGGCCGATTTATTATTCACATGTAAAATCGAATAATCATCACATATTTATTACCACAAGTGTACATGCAATTCTGTCAAATATTAACCTTCCTTTGGGCCGGTTAATATTCACATAAGTTACATGAACACAACCATTTATATTTTAAAATAAATTAATTTCCACAAGAGCGGTCATTTTGGTGACATGTTGCTTCAATTAATTCATTTCAATATATAAATATATATATATATATATATATATATATTTGAACATAAAATTGCACCAAAATTGACCAAAATTAAAATAAAAAAATTTTTGGTCAAAGTCAAAGTCAAAGTCAACCGGGTCGGGTCCCTCCAAATTGGTACTGTATGGATGGGTTACCCTATCTAGCTTTTTAACCAAACCCAATTATCCAAATCCAACCCATTAACCCATTATTTGACCCAATAATTTAAACCCAACCCAAATGAACAAATGATTGACCCAGGCCCATTTTTTTGTTTAATTATATGTGGGTCACCTAGGGGTTTAACCCCTGGGTTCCATTCCGGTCACGGCCAAAGTTTGGCCCATGTATCAAAAGCCCTTTTTTTTTTTTGTATTCTTCTTTTTTTTTTTTTAAGTTCTGGGCCAAAAGCCCAAAACCTCTAAAAAAATCCCTCCTTAGGGTCACAACCCGTGGAAAAACAACTTCCCTGTTAAGTTCATGCAATTGCAGTCTTTTTGTTTCATGTTAATGTACGGCAACCCAAAAAAAATAAAAATAAAAATAAATCTTGAAAGCCAGATCATGAAAGGCAGCAGCAACCGCTTGCCCTTTCCCCTTTTTTCATCCTTTTTTTTTTTTTTTTTTCGTATCTTGCCGTACAGCAATCAAAAGTTCTTTTCGGCACATCTTGCCGTACAACATGAAAGAAAAGTTCTACTTTGAATAAATCATATACATATATGGATATATGTATATAGACGGACATAAAAGAACCGAATGCATACATATATATAACCAAATTCAACGAAAGATTTTTCCAAATAGTTGTTCTCAAATTAAAAATTCAACCAAAAAGTTTGAGAAATTATTTCTCAATGATTCAACATGAGAAGGCTCCGATATCACTTGTAGGAACAAAATTTACTAATAAAAATCATCATTAAATCTCAAGACTCATGTTAATTCATTAAAAATTACAACGGAAGAGTACCTGAATCCGTTAGAACTGTTGAATCCTCGGTTCTTGATCTTCTGAGTCAAGAATATATGATTTCTTTGAGAGGAAGTTTTTCTCTCTTCTTTCTACGTGATGAGATGAGTAAAAATATAACGTTACATTCTGACTCAGGGACCACAACCATTTATAACATTTTAACTTTTTCTTATTTCTAATTTGACCCATCATAAAAATAAAAATTATACTTTAGATCTCTACACATAATTGTGTATCCATACTTTATGAGATGCTTTAAAACCTAAAACTTTATATTTTCTTAGATCACTTAATAAGGTTAATCTTATCGGATAGCATAAATACACATTTATTCAATATATTAACCCACACATTATTAGAATTTATTCCAACAAGTCCATCCTATATAGTTGTAGTATAATGATGTGACACCATTTTGAGATGAGCCATAAGTGTATAAAGTCCCATTAGTGTTTTGGTGGCTCTCTATTGTACGGTCTTCAAGACCCTATTGGGCTTACCCAATGTGAGCATGAAAATCTAACTTTACACCTCTAGATTTTCCACGTCAGAATTCATTACGCCTTAACATTCTTCTAATTGATAATATTGCATTATGTATTAGCAGGCAGTGTAAGCAATAATATTCAGCCTCAAAGCAACCAGAATGGAGCATTGAATGAAAGTATGAGAGATGTTGATCAAAATAACGACATCAAAGTATTTGTTGGTTGCATACCATGTGATGGCGGGGATGGCTGGAGATGCCAAGACCGAGAAAAAGGACTTGCATGCTGGACTTTTTTAGAGGAGTGTCTACAATCTTGCAAAGCATAGCAAGCACAAATCACTCCATCTCTATGCCTTTAAATTTTTTTTTTCAATATCATTCTCATAAGCTTGAATGATTGCACCCTATAATGTAATTTGCTACTCGTTGGTATCCAATCCAAGTTGAGAAAATAGAACTCCAGAAAATAAATATGTCATTGACCTTTTTTGTTATATTTTATATACATATACATATATATTAATATAAAGGCATATATTATAATAACCAAGAAAATCCTAAAATTAAATAATATAATTTATATATATGTGTGTGTATGAAAGATATTGGATCTAGGTTATTTGTGTTTTAGAGAGATTTTCAATTCTCTTTAACCTTAAAATGACACTTTAAAAATCAGTCTTAATGTATTTTAAAAACCTGAGAATTTATAAATTACTGCAACGTAAATGATTTTATTAAAGAGAACTGAGATTTCAACCCCAAAATGACATTAATTTGTAGCATCTTTTATTAGCTACCACAACAATGTTATAGGAGACGTTGCAACATGGATTGCGACACCAGTGACAACATCCATAGTACAGAAGGCTTAAATGTTACATTTTTTATTGGAAACCTCATCTTATCGTTTAACAACTCATGTAGTAACTATAAAACCACTAGTGGTTATTATCAATACTTTTTCAATAGACATCGCACGTCATGTTGCAACATTGAGTTGTGACATCTGTAGTGAAGAGCGATTTTTGTTTAGAAACTGTTCAGTTTCTACGTCTAAGTGTTTAAATCACTCAATTTATGGCCCCTTATGATTATGTAAAACCTGTAACATAATCAGTAATTATTTCAGGAACTTTTCATTAGATATCTCACGTGAATGTTGCAACATCTATAGTACGGATTTCAAAACAAGCAGTTTCTTTTTAATGAACCTTTCAGTTTACTATGTCTCTAAGGTTTTTGCAGCTGCAATACAATTTATAGTGAATTTTGAGACGGTTTATTTAAATATATTTCACATGACATTGTAGGTAATATTGCAACACATGCTACATAACATCTATAATGCAATTTTTGCTTTTGAGAAAAAATGAACCCAAAAAGTTGGAATCACGATTTTTGTAAAACCCTAAAGTTTTAAGTCTTTGTAAGATGAGGAACTTTCGTAAAGGAAGTTTTTGGAAATTCGATCTCTAAACGAATTTAAAATAGATTTATAAAAATCATCAAATTGGTAAAGTTTTTAAATTTTCTTTCACATATAATTATAGTGGTTTTAAAATTAACAAAAAGCTTAAAATGAATTGTAAAAGTCGATAAGCTAGGCCTCGATTATACAACGCCATATACAGGTCCAACACCCGTACCAAACTTAAAGGCCATGCTCAAATTAAAGTCTCAATCTTTTAGCATTTAGAATGTCATAGAAATGTCTAGATATTAGTGGGCATTATCTAACTACGAGCCCAACAATGATAATAAAGGGATAAGATAACTAATTCTATACAAGGTTAATAAAAACAAGGAAAATTAAATTATGAGGATTAAATTAACAAATCTTTGTAATAAATACGGTAATGTTATGATTTTAAAATAAGGGAAAATATGTGTTAGGAAAGGATTTAATTCGTTTGCTATTATGTTAAGTTTAATAGCATAAGATAAGTTAATATTATATTTTCAATAGGTATTTTCAATCAGAATCTAAGAGTAAAAGATAGGAAATTTTGACGAGTTAGTGATTTCTAATTCTGGAAATCAAGCAAGTAGGAATATCGTCTATAGTAGAAATAGTTTTTAAATAAAATATGTAATATGTTTTTATGAAATCATAAATATGTGTTTATGTCTATGCAATACCATGCTATACTGTACAAATGTTAAAAAGTTAAGTGAAACCCTAGAAGATTAAGTTGAGTGTCATATCAACCTCTCTACCTACGAGGAAGCTTATATTCAGTAAAAATAATTTATATCACAAGTCATTGACGACCGTATAAATCCTAACTTTTCGATGATCGAGTGCAACTCGTACAAATACTTGGGCTCATAAGTTTCATAAGATATAATCATAAATAAGCATAACCAGCTCATCCATGTTCAATTAATTATCATTTTTATGAGTTATAGTTCTTACTTACTAAACAAAAGCTCATACAAGTATGTTCGTGTTATAGATAAACAACCTGTTCAATAAGGTTTGATAGACAATAGTAAAGTGGCAAATGATCATGGAGATGGGGGAATGCCATAACACGCATACTTTATTCTACACTTAGCTTTTGTTAATTAAAACTTTTTAATTAAATATATGTAGCACTAATGGAATAGTGTGTGTATATTTTGGTGACCAAAGTTGTAGCCATGCAACCTTAGTCCATATGACTCTAGGATCTTTATACTAATATCTAATGTTATTATATTTGTTACAATAATAGTAAGAATGGTTGAAGTAAAGTTAATCGGAAATAATTAAAAAAATATTATGCAAATTTAATAGTTGGTTGGGTGTCCGGGTTCGCAATAGTGTGGTTTAAAATTTTATGTTTGAATTGTTTCTAAATTGCATAGTACTGTTTCTAAACTGCATAGTTTAAACGGTGTGTTTAAACTAATATTTGGAAGGTAAATATTTAACAAGGTAATAAAACATCATATCAAGTTTAAACCGAAAGCTAGCGTTTAAAAAACTATAGCTTATGAAAGAAAAACCAGAATAAGAATGGTTTTTATTACTATAGATGGTTCAAACCATATGAACTTTGGGGGAAAGGGGGCCAAAGTTTAAATCTTAAGGGTTTTAGCCATTTCCAAACCGCCTTCATGGTTTGAGCTAGCCTTAATTATTACTCCTTCAAACGCCAATTTGAACCGCCTTTATAGTTTGAACTGTCTTAAACTGATTTGAACCTACGCACCAAATGACCTATAAGTAATCCTAATAAATATATGTTTAAGTAGTTAAGTAACGACCACGAAAATATGATCGTCACAGTATATGACATTTCCGATCAAGTAGCGGCCTCTAATTCCAAACATGTCACACCTATATATATGACATGCTAACTAAAAGCATGTCTCCTACATGTTGTATTGATGTATGAATGACAAATATAACATTTGTTTGTTAAAAAAATACTATATAATACAATGTCATTTTTCATGTCAAAATTATCATATGCAAAACTTTAAAACAAATTTGTTTCCAAGCATAACATGTAGCAAATTTGGTATTTAATTCTTATTATTTGATATGTTAACTTCTTCTTTTTAATCATTATAGTCTCGTCACTTCTAAATTATTTTAATATGAAAAGTTAACTTTTATAATTTTTAAGGGATAAAAAGTAGAGATAGCATTATGCATTGAAACATAATATAAGATAGCACATCAAATATATGCTATATTCACACTTTTAGGGACAAATATAGTATGAGCACTGATGCTTGCATTAAAGATGGTCTAGTTGGATGGAGTTTCATAATTCCATTCTCTTAGTCTGTATACAAGTAAAATTTGGCGAATACAAGCGACCCTATGGCCTCTGGCATCATTTGCTTTGAAAACCATTACCATGAACCACAAATAACAAGAAAGGAAGGATATTTATGGCCCCTCAATACAAAAAAGATACCTACAAGGACTATATTATATGAGCAGTTGAAGAAGTAAAATACATCTAATGATATTCACTATTCACATGAAAATATGATGCGAAGCACCCAAAATAACCAAGTGATTTTGAGTCATCGGACTACATTACCCAATAAGCTGTTTGTTGAAGGTGAACTCTGCTCACCGAACCACAGCTCTTGCTCGGAAACAGGGGAGCTTTCGTTCTCCTCCTCCATAGACGCCAAATTATCATCTGCCTTTGGCGGAACAATGAATCTCTGACTCCCTATGCCCGCCTTCTTAGATGCGGTACTACCAAGTGACTCACTCCCATTATAAGGCGATGAACAAGAGGACACCACCGATGATGCAAATATGTTTTCCTCCAATGTTGCCCACCCGCTCCGCCTGATCTGTTCAAGTTCCTCAGCCACTTCCATCATAGAAGGCCTCGTGTCACTGTGGAACGCAAGGCATCGGAATGCAAGCTCGGCCACTTTGTGGATTGAATAAAGTGTCCAGGCATCCCTGTGTGGTTCAAGGAAAGGATCTATTATTTCATCCAGATGGCCTTTCCCTATCCTATCAACAGCAAGTGCAGCCAAGTTTACCTCGCTTTGAGGTCTATTGAAGTCGACCACTTTCAGCGCGGTTATTATCTCGATCAAAACTACTCCAAAACTATAGACATCGCTTTTATCAGAGAGGTGGAAATTCTGATGGTATTGAGGGTCAACATATCCTGGAGTTCCTTGTGGGGCTGTGGATATGTGCGACAATTCCGTCATGCCGATTCTGGAAAGCCCAAAATCTGCTACCTTTGATTTAAAGTTGAAATCCAAGAGTGTATTGCTGGATTTAATATCCCTGTGATAAATTGGTGGGTGCACAGCAGAGTGGAGATACGCTATAGCCTTTGCAGTTTCGGAAGCAATGGTGAGTCGTGTGGTCCATGGAAGCCCTCTACCCCTCTGTCTTTGCAGATGCTGAGAGAGAGTTCCATTTGGCATATATTCATATATAAGGATCTGTTCGCCTTGCTCTATGCAGCAACCAAGGAGGCGCACCAGATTCGGGTGGCTCACGGACGAGAGAAGTTTGATCTCGTTCATTAATTGGTCAATCCCGTTGTTGTCTCTATGTTTAAACCTTTTTATGGCAACCCACTCATCATTATGGAGCTTTCCCGCATAAACCATACCAAAGGCTCCAGTTCCAAGCCTTTGACTCTCTGAGAATCCATTTGTGGCCTTCTCAATCTCTTTGTAAGGGTATAAAGCAACGCTGGAAGTGCCTGCGGCTTCAGAAAGAAGGCGCTTTGCGCTCATCCGGTTTTTCAAACAAGTGGAGCGGCGTCGGACAACGTGAACCATGCAAGTTAGAAAGGCCATCAGAACAGCTCCACATATAATCCCTGATCACAAACCGAAGTGGGACATGGTGTCATCTGAAAAGTGTTGTTGTATCCACACGGAGTGTAAACAGAAAGGCTTGTAGACTACAATGTTTTGGTCCTAGTCAACATCTCAGCTATGGCTGTCAAGGTTGAAATATTACCGCTATCAACTTTGAAACAAATGAGTCCATTTCTATATCTAATGGCCTATATAAGAAATGAAATCAAATTGTTTCAAATGAAAAGCGTCAACATGAACTTGTGAACAACTTACTTTAAACAAGAGAAAGTTTGCTTAACCTCCAAAATATAAAAGGAACAGAGAAAAAATTTGAAACAAAACAAATTTTTTGAAGCTTGAGCAAAACCTTGATGTAGTTGTCAAAGCAACAGTAAAACTATATGAGAAAATCGTTTTTAAGGAAAACAAAAAACAAAAAACAAAACAAAACCAAACCACTAACAAGCAAACAAAAGTTTACCTAGAACAAGAACAACAACTTTATTCATTCCACCACATTTGCGAGCCAAGTACTTGCGGGGGCTGCATTCTGAATCTGATGACACGCCAAAGGAAGAAATGATTAGGAAAAATAGCAGAAGTTGATGTTACAAAAAAAAAAAAAAAAAAAAAAAAAAACCTTTTTTTTTTTGCCTGCTTAAGCATGGCAAAAGGAAATGCGTATTCAAAAGTTCTCCTATCACATTAACAAATTTTAGCTTTTCTACTTGGCATATAGAACCTACTCATTATTGATATAATCATCCCAATTTTTTTTAGTAACAAATGTAGATACCATAAAAACTTTCTCTTCCGTTGACTTTGCTTAAATAAAGTACATATTTATCTGCTTTAGGCATGTGCAAAACTTCAAAAACTCCATAAAAATAAATTGGTGAAATTTGTTTACTGTTCTAACATTTGACTTTTGAGAACATCTGAAATACATTTTCAACTTCAACGCTTGAGAGGCTCTTAAATTCTCAGCAGGTACAACCCTTCTATAATCAGGACCAAAATTGCTAAAATCAATATCATCCAGTACACATCCAGCTTTCAGGCACAAGAAAATATAAAAGTTTCAAGTGGTCTAGTACCTGACATTGTTACGTCCAATTCAAGTAAAATACCAAATGCCCATAAAATTTAACTATGCCATAACTATAAAAACACAAATATCAAGCCTAAATAAGTAAATTTGGTGCCTTTTTTTTCTGCACCATATGGATTCTTATGTTCACTCTATCTCATTCTTAAAATTCTTGTCAAGTTAAATAGGTTTTTTTTTTTTTTTTTGGTATTTTGAGTAAATATTTTAATAGGACAATACACAAAGGAGTCATCTACAGTTTCCAATTCTCAAGTGACAATCTAGTCAAAGGGTCATCAAAGATGAGGACACTTGGACAAAAAATAAAGTTTATTATCTAAATGGAATTATTGGTTTTATTCTAGAATAAATTCATGAAAACTCACCAAAGTTTACTACAAGGAAGAAAAATCAAAAGAATTATGTGGCGTTTTCTAATTGGCCAAAAAGACACAATAGGCCCCACCAAACGGTATACTTTTCCTTTCCCAATTCCCATCGTCAAAGGCAATTAGGCCATCCACCACAAGAAAAAAAAAAAGATAATATCAAACAAAAAATAAATAAATAAAAATATGGGAATAAATCGGTAAGGTCATAAACAGCAAAAAATAATTAAAAAAAAAAAGAAGTTGAGACTCCTGAACTTTAAATTCAATGACCTACCGAGTTGACTCACCTTTCCAACAACCGGAGCCGCCGCGACTGCGGATGAATCCATCGCCGTGAAAATCATCCCGACACCGGCACCGGAACCCTGATTTTCCGCCGGGAAGAGTAACATTCTCGCATCTAGCGCTCGAATGGCAGAAACCCGCGCTTTTACTCCGACACGATCCTTTGAGCCACCAGCCTAATTCAAGCCTCTGAAACTCGAGCGAGAACGGCGAGTCGCCGCCAGAGTTGACCGCGATCGAGGCGAACAGCAACTTGCACGAGGTGTTCTTCACCTCGGCGAAGTCCATAATCTCCGCCGTTGAGGCGGAGTCCGGAGAGAAGCAGCTGAGCGAGGAATCGTTCTTGTTCGAAGATGAAGCGCTGCAATTGTCCTCCAATCTGAGTTGCCTCTCGACGACGCTCATCGGGACGAGGCAGCCATTGAGCTGCTTCGACTCGCAGTCATGGAGGAGCAGACTGTTCTCCGAGGTCAGCCCATAATTCCGGCCAAACAGCGGCTCGATCGACTCGATTGGACGGTCGCATTCCGCCGACAGATTGACGAACAAACTGCTCGCCGTGAAGTTCTGAACCGCGAAGTCTCCGATCCTAATCTCTCCGCCATGAGAGCAGTTCAATCGGATTGCGCAGCCCTCGGAGAATCCGAACGGGAACGGAACTGAGGTCGGAGATTTCCCATTAGGGCAAGATCTGTTGCAGGTTGTTGAGCTAAGAACTTGAGTTGAAGCAGAACAAGAAGAAGCTATCAGAAGCCCGACGATGAAGATGATGATGATGAGAGAGAGTTCTTGGGTGGGAAAATTGAAACATTCTCTGGAAACAAACAGGGTCAAGTCATCACCTTTCTGCAACAAGTAAAACCAAAACACAGAAAAAATTTCTGGGTTCTTATTTTTATAAAAAAATAAATAAATTTTTGAGGAATTTAAAGCTGAAATTTGATGCTGATGAAGCCGTTGGGAAGCCATCTATCTCAATAAATGCCTTTGCAAGAAAAAATAAATTTGCTAACTTTGAATTTAATATAAATCAATTTAATACAAATTAATTTAATGGAAGTTTTCTTTTTTTTTTTTTTACCTGTGGAATTTCTTGAGACTCTTTATAATAATTCTCTCTTCTGCAACTTCTTCTTCTTTTTCATCTGTTCTTTGCATTTGAGTCTCTAGTTTCAAGCTCTTCTTCTTGGTCCAAAAAGAGAGTTTTTCAAGCTCTTATTGTTGTTCTTCTCTTCTTCAAGTGTCTAATTTTGCATAAAGAAACTTTTGAATATTTTTCTTGTTCATCCAAAACACAAAATAAGTGAAACAAAGAAAATAAATGAAAGGAAATGAAAAAAAAAGGAAAAAATAAAGAAAAATCTCTCTTTTGGGTTTTGAGAAGAAAACAAGGAAAAAAAAAAGTTGGGTCTTTAAGCGCTCCTCTGATGCGAGACCTCACAAAAACATAAGATATATGTTGGTGAAAGAAGGAACTATCCTTCTGTTTTTTTATTATTTTTTATTGGGGTTTTTATTGTTTTATTTACATAAGCTAGAGGGCATAGTTAGAAAGTCAGAAATGCCCCTTGTTTAGATGTAGAATTACGCACGAGGCATTCACGTCAACTACCGAATTATTTAATGCTTTGACAAAATGGAGGGGATTGATTTGTCCTTTTCTCCTTGCAGAATATGAAAGCCATTTTCAATTTTTTATTTTTTTTTTCAATCACAAGACGGATATGTTGAGAGAGAAAATTAGTGGGAACAAACTTCTTGGGGTCCCACTTTTGTTTCACCAAAACTCTTAGCGACCTGTTAAACAAGCCTGTTCTTGGATTTTTTAATTCTCATTCTAATGTTTTAGGTAGGCTTTGATTTGCATGGCTGTATTTTTCAGGTTTTATTTACTGTTTATTTTGGAGTTTTTACTCGGAAGTGTCAAAAAGGCTTGTGGTTGATTTGATTCCTTTCACCTTTTGTGTATCATGATTATGAGATCATTTTTGTTCTTTCTAGTGATATCATCGATTTGGGACGGTTCACCTTGTGATAAAGCACATTAAAAGAAACTTGTGATAAAGTATAGGAACTAAGGATGTGTTTAGAAAATAACTATAAAAAAAAAAAAGAAAAAGAAAAAAAAAGGAAAGACGTGTTTGAAGAATTAGTTCCGACCTTTGAATTCAATTAGTATGAAACAGACGTAAGCTATAATATAAACCTTTCATATGTTAATGTGTTTTCAACCATTTAATTCAAACTAAGTTCTCAAACACCTCTAAAAATTGATAGGTTGTTTGGCACTTCAATCATAACTTAAGTTTTAAGTTTTAAAACTTTTTATTTTAATTATTGAAAGTTTTATATTGTTTACAATTAAAATTGATGAGTTTAAACTAAGATGTCAAATGACCCTAACTCACATTACACTTAAAAATAAACTCAAATAATGATTTGGCTTAAAGCTATGGCCAGCTTTTGGCTGGAGCTCGTTTGTTTGACTAATAAAAGATCATTAGATTTGTCCAAGTCAGATTAGCATTTGCCTTTATGTTGTATATTTTCCTATGGGGACTCCCTTTTACCTTTGAGCAAAAAAAGGCAACTTCAAGAACCTCAGGTAAAGTCGTTATTTTTATTTGTTGGGAACTTTTTGGGTTAGGGTTTCTACATTACGCGTTTTTAGCGTTAAATCACACATCAAAAGTTATATTAGAATAAATACTTTTACAAAATTAAATTTGATAAAGATTTTATATTCTAACAAATAACTTCCTTATTTGTTTTAATTTTATGGTTTTTTGATGTATTTGTTCCTTGAATTTCACGATAAATATTTTAGTAACTTGTCCTTTAAATTTTTAATTTAAATAATTTTCCCTCCAAATCTTAATTGTTGAAATATGTCCTATTTTATCTAAATTTTCTTAAATTGAGGATTTGAATTTAGAAAATTTGCATTAGTATATATGAGCTAGATATAAAAAAATTTTATTAGACATGGTATTTCCATCCTCACACGAGGCGCACATGGGCTTTCCATCATCAATTTAACAGGAATATAAGCTAAGTAGGGTACATTACAACAATTTGAGAAATTCAATGGGTAAATTGCTGAAATTAGAAGTTTGGAGGGTAAGTTATTAAAAGCCAAAAAGTTTGAAGGGTGATAGTGTAAGATCAAATTAAACCAAAATCTTCCAGAATCAATCATGTCAAATCATTAAAAAGAATTGCTGGGTGTTTGGCAAAGTGGTGGGAACTGCGGATCCCATCACAAAATCAGTTATGAACAGTATAAAGCTCTCACATGCTACAGTAACAATAAAAAAAAATTGCTACAGTGTAAAGCTCTCGCATGCTACAGTAAAAAAAGTGGTTCTCACCATTGGTTCCTACCACCTTCCAAACACCCCCTTGATCTGAATTACGGAAGCGTACCTTGATTCATGATTATGGATTGTTGTAGGTTATTGCTTTCCAATCCAATACGTATTCCTTTGAAACTTCAATGAAGATAGGATTTTAGAGAAGCAAGAAAAATGTCTGGAAACTTTCTGAATAATGAATAATACTTATAAATTAGGGACCGTAATCAGAATAAATAACTTTAGTTATTTTAGTGTAATTTCAGTTTCGCCTATTATAAAATATGAAAATTACAAATTAGTATATACACATATAATATTAACAAAAATAACATATACATTTTTTAATACCCAAAAAAACCTTTTAACTTTATCTTAATTACATAACTTTAATTTAGGCTTTACCTTAAGATAGCATTAATAACACATTTAATTACATACGTAGGCCTACATAAAAAATTATTTTCCAACAGACAGAGCCAAAAGTTCTTTTTTTATTTATTTTTTATCTTCTTTACGTTTGTAAGAAAATTTCACTTCTATTAAGAATACCAATGGGGCAAATTTAGGACAGAATGGTTTTTTCGCCAGCCCCTTGCAAAGAAAAGGCACCCCCATCCCATTATGAGTTTAGGGTACTCGCAAGTATCCCATTTATACTGTTAGTTATTTACATGAGACCCAAAAAAAAAATAAATATAAGACTTTATATTAAAAATAAAACAAACTATAGTTTTGAATTTGCAAGAATACTATTGTACCTAAGATTATATGTTTTATAAGAAAATATATATTTTTTTATGAAAAAGAATGTTCTATATAATGTAATATATGTAAGTCGACATTAGGATGTATATTAAAGGGCAAGTAATAAGCGGGTTATTGGGTAATACGATTGGATCTTGTCCCCATCCTGTGACTTACAACGAGTTAAGGGTGTTTGAAAGGGTGGTTAGAGCTATTGATTAGAACTGTTTTTATTGTAGCATGTGAGAGTTTTACACTGTAACAATTTTTTTTATTGTTTCTGTAACATGTGAGAGCTTTCTACTGTTTATAATTAAAAAAATAGTTTAGACTATTTTTGTCAAACACCCTTAGCCTATGTATATCAGCAAGTGTGTTCACATGGAAAATTGTCATCCCCATCCTAAAACTCTAAATACTCTGGTTTGAAAATAGTTTGACACAGACTGAACTCATTAGGAAGATACTTTGAAGGATTGGCAACAATGACAATAACGTTTATGTTTGAGGCAGCTATGAGACAAGAGACTTTTTCTTCTACATTCTTCCATCCATCCTTAAAAAGGATGTTAAAGCGTTACAAAATCCATGAAAGATATTATTAGAACTCCACACTATTATTTCGAATATAACTAGGTGCCATATTCCTACAACGGACCTATAGATTTTTTTTTTTTTTTTAATTTTTCTATAAACACTGAGGGCAAAGGGAAAAGAATAGCCATTTTCCTTCCTTCACGCATCATATGGGGGAATGGACATTTCTTTATCCCCGCAGGGAGGGACCCTAATGCTTGACCCAACGACCGAAAACTTGCGCTGTCAAACTTTTAAGTAAATGACAAGTATATCCTTTTTATATTTTTATTTTTAACTGGTATTTGAAAAATAAAACTTTTGATTTGAAAACTATAACATATGAGAGTTTTACATTATAGCTTATTTTTTCAAATAATTATAACATGTTAAAGGTTTACACTGTAACAACTAAATATTTTGGTTAAAACTGATTTACCAACACTTAAACAACTTTTCTTTATTTTTTTGGGTACACATATACTCAAACAGTGGGATCCAAGTTATCGGGCTGTACTTTAGACAAGAGATGATCTTAATCATTATCTCAATTATAAATAATATACAGCTTTCACATGCTATAATAAAAAGAAAAAAATTGTTACAGTATAAAGCTCTCATATACTATAGTAAAAAAAATTCTAATCAATAATTTCTACCACCATGTCAAACACTCTAGAATCACAATTAGAGGCAATTATATATAAATTATTGACAAGCACAAAGATATGCGGGGACAACATTAAGCCATGCTAAAATATACTATCCTTGTATGTGATTGGTATATTTGCCTAATATATACTTTGAGGACACGTGATGGCTAAGACAATTTTTGGGCCTCAAACTCCCAAACTAAAATGGAGAGGTCTATGATGGAGGGCTAAATTTTTCTTCACTGGTGGAGTATGTTTGGAGAATGAGCATGTAATTTTAACATGGTTCTATATGATCTTGCCCGCATTAAATCATTGCTTAAATAAAATAAAAATAAATAGAAAATCATTAGATGTATTTTTTAGAAGAAAAAACTATTACGTTTAAGAAATTAAAAAAATTATCAAAATAATCATGAAATTAACCATATTTAAAAAAAAAAGGTAAACCATTCCAACACTAACACACTACTAAATTAATCAAATATTTTCAAAAAAATAATACCTATAAATAGATTAATCTAAACATTTAGATTAAACTAATTTCACAAATCAAAGATCAAACCAATTATACAATTGTTCACAAATAATATAATAATAAACAATTCAATCTCAAAAAACACAATTATATTACAAAATACATTTAATTACACAAGTTTCACAAAATTTTCCTCAATAATAATAGGGAAAAAACAGATTAATTTCAAATTTTGAAAAATTAACAAGTGAAGACCCAGATCTAGTAGCGAGGGCGAAGGCACAACCATTTGACATTGGTCGTTCGTATTCGTAGTGAGGAAACACGAATCATCATCATCGGCAACCACTGTTGGCTTCGGTGGAAAAAAAAAAAGATTAATTTCAAAATTGAAAAAAAAAAGAAGAAGTAATGATCCAGATTTGGAGGCGAGGGTGGGGCCATTGGCATTTGACATGGTTCGTTGGAATCTGTAGTGAGAAAATGCGAATCGCCATCATTGGCAACCATTGCTGGGATCGCACAAGACATCGTGGATGGAGGCTAGGGTTCTTGCCGACGAGAAGTTGATGTAGGTGGTAGAAGAGATCGACTTCGTTCGTTGGGTTTTAGGCCAGATTTTGGCGTTCGTGGAGTTTTGGGGCAGATCTTGGCATTTGGCTGTTCGTTGGGCTTGACGGCATTTGGTGGGCTTGGCTAGCATAGAGGAGGGTTGCTTGTGACGGGGCTTGGTTGGCACAATTGAGGGTCGACGCCGCTGCCCCAATCGATGGGATCTCTCCCTCTCTAGTGACAGCAAATAGAATAACATAATTTTTTTAAGGATGAAGAACAAAAGGATCTAAGTGAGAATGAGAAAAAAGATATGAATTTGACGGATTATGGTTTGAAATTTGGTACTAGCTTATATTTGGTAGAATGTATTATACATTTGGTACTACTTTAAGTTTTTTCACCATTAAATCAAAATCCAACGTTCCTAACAAATTTCTCCACTAGTGGAGAATTTGTTCGCACTCTACCATAGCAGATCTTAACTAAAATATATCAATTATTTATATCAAAATTTTTTCGGCTAGAAACTCTTATTAGTAGGGGTGTTTTGATAAGTATGCCTGTCAAAAATTTTTTTTGGTAAATGACCTCTTTTTTTTTTTACATAAAAAAACTAGCTTTTTGAGCATCGAAACAGTTTCAGTTTTTTTTTTGTTTCTACCCTGGTTAGGTTCCTCTTTTCGATATAGTCCTTTTTCTCTTCTCTCTGAAAAAACTGGGACAGTTTGGGTGCTTAAAAAAAAATATTTTTTTAATGCAAAAAAATGAAAGGTTATTTACTTAATTTTAAATTTTTTTGACCCTTTTCTCAAATTTTCCCATAGTTGTTATAAGTTTTGAAACTATTAAATGTTGTAATTTTTTTATAGTTCCCACCAAAAAAAATTGTCTTCTTTAATTTTTTTTTAAAGATATTTCGAACTCATGCAAAGATTCATATCCATCTTGCCCTCTCCAGTTGGCTGAAATTATTACGTTCCTGTAAATTGGGGATAACAAACAAAGCTGAAAACCAACTAGATCATTATCCTTTTATTGTTTGGAAAAACGTAATTTGCTGCTGTTGCTAGCTAGCCCTTTTCAAACTTCGGTATTTATTATAAGATGCCTTGACTTTGGGGTCACCCAAAAATACCCCTACGATCTAGCAGCCAAAATGATACACTGCCGCAGTCTATTTAGTCCTGGTTTTTTGACCCTCATTTCACGGGATTAATTATTTATTGATTCTAATCAATAATATAATGAAGTTTTGTGGTCCTTCGTCGGATTCTAGAAAAGGAAAAAAAATGTTCCTTTACACACTTGGGTGGCTCACAGCTTGCATTTTTAACCTTTTGAGAGAAATGGGTTTGATATATAATAATTTTAAGTCGTTGGAAAATTGAGATAATAATTTTTTATTTCGACTTGGGAAAAGCTTTCAAATTAATCCAACGTATGTAGAGATAATCTAATATGTGACAGCTCCATATAGGGTAATGAAGCTTGTGTTCCATTTTGCCAACCTTCAAAATTCAGACTTTTATAAATCTAGTATCATGCCTATGTGGTTATGTGTAGACGATGTAAAAGGTTCATTTGTATATTCCCACCAAATTTCTTCTCTTTCCCCCTAAATATTCCTCTCCCGTGAGTCTTTACCTTATCCGATGCTTTCATGAATAGCATAATTTTTTCCTATTCACAAAGTACATGAGAAATGAAATTGAAATAATTCTTTTTAGATTCAAAAGATGGTTGGTGTTTAAAAATAGAAAGATAAGTTAAGAAATAATTAAAACTATAAAGTATAATCATATAATTTGCGCATATTTTTAGTATGTGGATTAGTATGCTTAAAAGGATTTTACGTTTTAACTCCTTAAATTTTTAACAAATTAACGAATTGTCTCCTAAACTAACAAATTGTCTTCTAAACTCTTAAGTTTGAAAATAATTTTAACAACCTATTATAATTCAATGATATTTATATACAATCAAATTGTAATTTTAGTTCAAGATTTGGTTTCATTTATGCCAAAAAAAAATTCATGGCTCTGACACTTTAGATTTAGGAAACTGTAAACCCTATTAAATTAGAAAATAATTTATAAAAAAAAAAAAGTTTAGCAATTAAAAAACACCAAAATACACTCATATAAACTTGGTCAACCTTAGCTTCACTCTAATATCATTACTATTTGCCATACAAAATGCTTGCTTCGTCTCAAAATCCAATAACCTAGTACCAAACTAGTGCGTTTGATTCGTAGATTCATGTGGGTTTGAACCTATGAGTCTAATTTAAACTGGTATTTAGATATGCATATAGCTATAGTAGATTTTAAACTTGATGTAATATTTAAACCTATAAAAAACTGGTTTTTAAAACTTATTACCGTCTAAAAATCACATGGGATTGAACCTATCTGCCATAGAAAAATTATGGCTTCATTTCTACTTTTTTCAAAATTCTCATACAATCCAAATACTAGTTTTTGAGATGATGTTTTATTTGTTGTTTAGGCTTTATGCTTGAAAATACCGATTTAAATTATAATTTAAATCATATATTTTAAAACTTTCAGTTCAAACTTAAAACGTTGAAAACCATGACTTTTTGAAGCCGCGAACCAAACAAACCAATGTCATATAACATGGCGTGTAACTTTACCAGTATGGACCATAACACAATATTTTCTACGTCAAAAAGCCTATCATTTTTTGAGATGGCTTAACTTGCCATACACTTTCACGAGTCCAACAACTTGTTTAATATTGCAATAAAAAAAAATACAGATAAATCTACTTATTCAAGAACTGACAGAGCAGTTATTTTTTAACGTCAATAATGAAACGGACGCGCAATTACCAAATTGCCCAACACCAGACAAGCAGAATAGAACATGACCTGCTTCTTCAGAAATTAACGAGCTTAATTCAAGTACAATAATCTTTGTTTTAATGCATAAGATTTGGTTAATCATATTCATTGGAATGAATTGTTGAAAAAGGGTACGGAAATAACGACCTCTATTGTACATCATTTTTCCAGAAGTGGTTTACAACTTAGATTAACACATGATTGTATCGATGGTTTAGTGGTAAAACCACACATTTGCTTCTAATATTAAAACTCAAAATTCCATTCTTAAGTCTTGGAAATACAAAGACCAAAAAAGAAGAAAAACAAAACCGTGTGCACCTCTATACTCTTATTTTTAAACAGTAGCATGTCAAGGTTATTCTAAATTTTTTTTTCCTTTCACATATTACTTCATAAACTTTTATTTTTTTTTAAGAATAATTTTCGGTCTTTGACATTAAAATTGAGAAACTACTTCTCAAATTTTACAGAAATAATTACGTCTCAATTGCGTTAAATGCATAATGTCAATCACCAATTTTAATGTAAATATTGAAAGTGCAAAAAAAACAAAATTAGGGGAGTAATATACCAAAACAATTTAATAATTAAAATGAAAAAAAAAATCATAATTTAATGACTAATAGTGTTAGATAGCTATTTTTTTTTTTCAAAAGGGGTTTTCCAAATTCTATTTGGAAGATCTTTTCAACGTCCAAGTCTTATACTTTTCTTCTTTCTCTGTCTCACTTATTTTTCTTCAAGCGAACGTCAAATTATCTAAGTTGAATTCGCATAGTTTTAATTTGTCATATTAATTCCATTGTAATTTCAAAGATTTTGTCATAGTCTTACTTTTAGTTTTATTTTGTAAGTGTTTGCTTTCCGTGTGGCATAATTTAATTCAATCCAAGAGTTAATTAATATATGTCCATTATAGATGTAGTGAAACAAAGATATTCATTAGCTGTGATATTTGAACGTAAGTTCATAAAATGTCCATTTTCCACCGTTTGCTAACCACTCCTTAAAACTAGAGGT
>CAMOHE010035537.1:0-51482 GCA_946598075.1 Artocarpus hirsutus | reverse complement strand
AATTATACAAATTAATCACCTAAATGAACAAAAATGTAATTAGCCATATATTATTCCATGGTTTGGTTTCGCTATGTCTAGTGGCTAATAATGACACGAAAGGAAGACGAATTAACAACTGTAGGCCAAAACAATTTTCCTGATGCTGTTTCAGCGCCTTTTGCTTCGAACAAATACATACAGCAAATAAGTCATGATTCCTGGCTTCATTCCATTTACAATTCTTGCAGTATTTTGAGAGGAAACAACAGTCATTTTAATATAGTTGTAAATGAGTATGCACCTCAAACAACGCTTATACATAATTAAATGTATGATCAGAAATGCAATATGAAATTCAAATAAGTATATAAGTAAGACGTTTGGAAACGTAGTTAGAACCACACCTCAACTTTTGTTACAAAAGTTAGTTGGAACTATATTTTTTTACAATTCTAATTGTGTTTTCAAACGCCCTAAAGGTCGTCTTAAACAATGCCTATTCACCAAGTAAAATTTAAAAATGAGACCTAAAAATCACCAATAATACGAAACGTCACTATTTAATAGAATAATTGGGGACTTGAATGTACCCTGTTAGTCAAATTGAGAGGTGCCTCTCTATAATCCTTAACCATAGCATAATTCCATGGAAAAATCCTAAAAAAGGGAAAAAAAGGATATGATTAATTCAAGCCTTTAATCAATACGAATGAAAACAAGATGGAGTAACATATCCCAAAACCCGACCTAATCGCAATACCTGTAATTTGGTATGCCATCTATATCACGGGCACCAAACGAACACAGAAATAAGGAGCCATAAATCAGCAAATGCGGCTCTCCAAATGAGCTGCTCAAGAAGCAAGCTTATCTGCAACTCGGTTTAATTACCTTATGTTGAAGGCGTCTTCAACATATTGAACCATTTAGCTTTAGACCACCATGGAACTTCAAGTTTCCCGGAAGTCAAAAGACCCCCACAACATAAGATGAGTAGCAATCAAACCGTAAATTGTCGCATTGAGATAGTTTAGCACAAAAATTGCTGTAATAACACCCATAAGTTCTGCTTTTAAAGGTGTCAGAAATAAATTAACAAGGTTATCTCCATAAAAGAATTACCTCCTCAATACACATGGCAAACCTTTTAGAGTTTTGAGCACAAATGACGGTAATCTCCAACGAACAGTTTATAGTGTTCTCAAAAATGAAAGTGACAAGGTATAAATTGAAGCACAAACTTTAAACGCACTGGAATGCAAGAAAAAATTTATAGCTGCCCTATTTACTACTGCCCACATTGTATAATTATAAGCATGGCTATTAACATGTTTTTTTTTTTTTTTTTCTCAGTAAAAGATTTCCACAAGCACACATTGTTACTTTGTGAAAAGACACAGGTATTAGGCGGAGAAAATTTGTTCTGCAGATCTTCTAATTCGGAATAATGTTTCTTCTTTTTGTCACAGATTTTACATCATGGCCCATAAGTTATACTTAAAACTCTCTCTCTCTCTCTCTCTCTCTATATATATATATATATATATATGTATATGTATATATGTTTGGATTGGGAGAAAGAAAGGGAAAATTCTTGAGAGAAGAAAATGAAAAGAATTGAGAGAATTCTAAATTCTGTTATTGAACGTCTCGAGAATGTACAATTGGTTAATGATCCTTTAAATACTGAGCTGGACTAGTAACTAACTTCATTTACCCAACCTATTGCACAAGGACCTGTAACCAACTTCTAACAAACTCATTACATAGTCTTAACAAAATATGTACACACATACATACACACACATATATATGAAGAGAACGTACTCTTCAATTGCAATCATAAAACTTATTGTTGTTTTCAGGACCAAAAAGACAAAAAAAAGATTGACCAAAAACTAGAAAACAAAGCTGTCAAGAATTTTCCAATAGTATTTGTATATTTATACTTTTTAACTTAGACCAGTATACGGGGTTATACGGTCTCAGCTAGCCAGTTTTGTATTTCTGTATGTATATACGTACGTGATGCTGTGTATTGTTATTCTGGACCTTTATCAAATTATATAGTTAAAACCCGTTTTAATTGCCTGATCGGTTTATAAAATCTATACCCTTAAGTTTTCGTTATTGTCATATACAATCTAATTAAAATGTTCCATATATCAAGTAATTGCCGTTCAAAATATTCCCATTTTGCTCAATAGAAAAGAGTCCATATGTCTGGCAGTTGGCATGCCTCTTTAAATTTTAAGATGGGAATAAATTCCTTTGTATATATACGCTGCTACTAAAAAAAAAAAAAAAGGCGCTAAGGCATTGGACGCCAGTTGAGTACAACATAAGATTAATGAAAACCGATTTCATTGACTTTTGAAAATATTTGAAGCCGGGATAAGATTTGGTACTGCTCATTTCATAGATTTTGTAAAACCCATGGTTTTGTTTCAAAGAAAATCTAAAATTTTGGGGCCATTTTGGAATTTTTAATTTTGGGGTGGAAATTTATTCTAGAAAATAAAAAAATATATATGATCTTAAGATTAGATTTCCCTAATTTTTCCTCCATTTTCTTTTCTTTTTTCTTTTTTCTTCTTTCTTTTTTCCTTTTCTTTCTTTCCCCTCCAATGTGACAAAGCAGCACCGCCCGCCGTGCCCCCCAACAACCGCGCCCCCCTCCGTCCCCACGTCATTGCCTCTCCTCGCTCTAGGCCTTTGGCTGCCGCCCTCTTGGATGCTTTGATGAGTTTGAACCCTGTCACCTAAAGTCTTATCCACCGAACTATCGCCCCTCCACTAGCTGCTGGTAGCTTGGAGCAAGCCAAGATCTGCCACACCCTTTGGGCTTTGGTAGCCAATTCTATCACTATCTGGCTCCCATTCCTGTAGCCAGTTGCACCACCAAGTTCCTCTCTTTAAGGAGAACAAGACCACTCCTCTACGAGTTTGACTGGATTTGCTCTAATTTCTGGCAAGCTAAGCTTCAGTTTAGAAAACCAACTTTGGAACGATGATCCTCGCGTTGAGAGCTTCATTTTGGTACTGATCTCTACAGCCGTCTCGCCTATAAATATTTGGGCAACGACGATCAATGGCAAATCTCGACCACCAAATTGGGAAAGATGCCATTCTGGCTTGTCTTCAACATGTTGGACACATTCATGGTGGATTTGTGACATGGAATTCAAAAGTCTAAGATTGGTGATTCAAAATTTCAACAGACAATGCCATTTCAAATCTTTTTGTAGCCATATGTGGCCGAGTAAGCCATTAAGAACTCCATTACTCATCTTTCGCGATATTTTAATTTATTAGCCAAAAAATTTGGAATATGAATTTAAACTATATGGATTTTAGTATTATTGTGGTGGTTGTTGTTGTTGTTGTTGTTTCTGTCGCCGTCGTTGTTGTTAGTATTGCTGTTATATTGATTGTTAATTTTTAAGAGAAATTGAAATTTATAATAATCCTTAATTTGTTCTCTGATTTATGAACTTATGAATTTAATTAGAGTTTTATAATCAATAGATAAATAAAAGGAAAATAACACTGCTCAATGATTTTCCTTTTGCATTTTTTAATTATATAAAAAAAAGGATTAGGGCTATACGATTTATGCTTTACTTGAAAATGGACTTTTTATGATATGATGAATGTCTAATATCTTGGTTAATTGAATCTTTAAAAGCCACTGTGTCATTGTTACTTCTTATAATTTACAGTGATTCATGACTTGTTGTGGCTTTACTTCATCGGTATGGTTAATGTTGATGAAATTGTGATTGCTAGCAGATGTGTGATGGTTATGTGATAATATATATATGCTCTAGGTGGCATGTCTTGAAGTTATGAACTATCTTTTGCAAGTTTAAAATTTTGATTTTAAGAAAAATAAGTTGTTATGCTATCAAAATGTTGTTGAACTGACTAACATGGTAGATTGATTTAGGATGGGTTTAGGAGTCAGATACGTTTAAACTAGATTTGATATATGTTGAGACCTTACGCGGTGCCGTCGGATAATTTTTAAGGCTATTTAATGTGTTTCTCAAAGTTCTATCTTATGGGGAGCTCATTTTTTGGGCACAATGGACATACATACTTTTGGTACCATTGATGCTATATGGCCAATTTCATGGATTGCTCCTTTGTTGAACAACAGACACGGAGTGCTTATTTGGGAGCATGACGAAACTTATTATAATTCTTCTTTTTGTCCTTTCCTTCATTAACAAGTCGGGACATGTGTGAAAGTATTTGAGTGATGATTACAAATTGTATTATTTATTGGTTTGATAAACTAGGAACCTCATGAATTTTTCTTATATTGAACCGAAAGGTGGGTAATAAACTTCCTACAGGGCACTATAGACTCACTCCCCCTTCTTAGACTTGGTGCCTGAAGGATTAAATAATATAACAAGCTTTTGTAGACATTTAATCAATAAAGAGTTTATTTATTATTCATATATCAAATGTTGTCCTCTTTATGTTTATTTCTGTTAAATATATAATAAGCAAACAAAAGTCTGAGACTATCAGTCTAAACCTTTAAGATCGTGCATATGCTGGACAGATTATGCAGAAAACTTGAATCTTAAAGGTGATAATCTAAATGATAAGGTCCAGGAATTGAGGGAATAAGTTAGGCGCTTTATTCATGCTAAGATTATTATGTTGTCTACATCCTTTTTAGGAGATGATTTATCTTGGTCATTAGAGTAAGACACCATGAGCAGAAACATTGGTATATTATTATAGATGACTATACCTTGGATCAGGACAAAAAGTTGAATTGATTTGATCAATAATTATATTTGTTTGAATCAATTCACTTTAGACAATTATGTGTTGTATCTTAATCCTAAAATGAATTACACATTATTAAATTGTGTCTTTTGATGTAACAAAGGGTGACATCCTATTTTGATGATGGTACGCATACGAGTTAGAGACATGACTCTTGATTGACATAAACTCATTATTCATAGATATGGCATCCATAGCTCTTTTATAGAGTTAATGATATTCTATTATTAGCATTCTCTTGTATTTGAAAAACTAGAGTGCTCAACCATTTGGATACATATGTGTAACTGAATGGTATGCTATTTATGAATAGTTAGTTTTCCAAAGGTGAGAAAATGGAACATAAATTATGGAACATAGATAGGTGTAACTAAATGGTATACTATTTACAATTTATCACTCGATCGATAGGCTAGTTGTCGAGTTTGATAGGCCGATGCCACCATTTGGTTAGTCGATTGCATAGTTTGGTAAGCTGACCATGCAATAATCCTATTATGTGTTCTTGATGCATTTTTTATTAGAAGTTAATCTAGACTCAATTTTTGAAGCCTTTTTGGATAGGGATTGACCCCAAATTCAACCACTATATGAAGAGAACTATTTTTCATTGTTCCTCAAATCATTTGAAAAGTATAAAGAGAGTTTTCTAGTAAGAGAAACTTTAAAACTTCCAAAGAATTATTGTTTAATATCTAGAATCTTAGCTCTTGGTTTTCCAAGTGGTTGGAAGGAGAGTCATCGGAAGAAAAGCTGTATGACATGCAACTACCAACATTCCGATCATAGAAAGAGAATAGTAAACAAGACTAGTTGATTAAGGCTCTTTTGGAATGTTCTTCTCTAGTCAGAGTTTATGTAGTCTTCAATCTATTAAAGAGGTATGTAAGATCTTTTATTAATTTATGTACTTAGCATGTCAAACTTGTTATTTGGAAAAAACTTTGATTTAAAAATTTTTAAAATTCCACTATATATCATTTTCAAACAATTGGTATCCATGCTATGGTTTTTACATTGATTTTACGAGTTTGTGATGATAATCTGTACATAAATTATGTGATCTTAATCTCTTCAATACTTAAATTCAATTTTTAAAAAAGTTGGCACTCTAGGGGGTTTTTATGTAATTAAATATTGTCATGAGATTATATATTGGATGTTTATTAATTAATTATGGTTAATTAAATTTTTGTTTTAATTATTATATTAATTATTTAATTTTTCTGATTATGGTTTTCTAGAGGTTAGAAAGTGTATCTAGGCTTTCATATAATTAGATGGTGGTCTGTCATCACCATCTAGGATCTATTATTTTAATTTTGAATTGTAAAATTTGTATTAAAATAGTTATTCGAAATGAAGACGGATCTAGAAAGATTGAGGTCATTACAATTCTATGTGTTTTTCTATGTTTATAATTTTTTTTTATGTTTTTGAATTGTCAAAAAATAAATAAATAACTGCTTAAAATTTTTAGTTTTATAAAAGTTTAGAAAAATGCTAGTTCAGCATCTATCGGTAGGTTGATTGCCCTATACCAGTAGACCGATGGTCATAGATCAACAAGCCGACAACAGATAGAACTATTTTTTAAAGCAGTGTGTTTTTTGATGTAGTCTTTGTTTTAGTTTTTCAGACAATTCTGAGAAACATGAAATTTTATGATAATCAAAAAAATAAAATTTTGATCTTTATAAGATTGAAAAATTAAAGATGGATGCCACATGAAGAAGGATACAACAAGAAGATATAAGATGAAGAATCGTTATATGTTTCGATTGATCATTTATAATCTTTATTTTCTTTTCTCTGGGGTGGAACCATGATATTACGGCTATTTATTATATTGCTTGAAGCTTTGCATGTTGCGTTCTTGTTTACCATGCATGTTGATATCATGCTATGTAGAATAGGGAGTGTTGCTCATTAAAAATTGTTCATGCATGCAAACATGAAAGCTTGATTTCTAAAATATTGAGTAGGAGAAAGTTTTCGAAGAGAGGACCTAAGACCTCTATTGTTGGTCCATAGGTAATATATGGTAGTTTTGACACTAAGGAAGGTATTACATCATGTACCAGGTTGGATCTCCAAAAGGATAATTTTCTTTAGCATGTTTTATCATTGTTCACCCTTAGGTGTCGATTATAAACTATGGATAAAGTAGTTGAAACGATGGGTATACACTAAAGATTAATTTTATTATTAACCTTGCCTAGAAGCTCTGTTAATAAAATTAATGGCCAAAGAAAATGATTATTGGTATATGCTAGATCAGACAGGTCTTGGATAGTATATACTAATTGAAGAGGAACCGTGTTCCAAATTGAGTTTGGCAAGTCTCTCCAAGGTGGCTTGTTGAATTATGAGTTAGAGATTATCATTTTAAGGTTGTGATTTTTTCAAACTTTTGACACATAAACACAATTGTATGCCTACCTATTTGTATTATCTTGTTAAACTGTTATTGAATGTTTACCTATGTTTGGTATATGAGTTTTTATTGTACATTAAAATGTCTAACGACGCTTTATTTTTGACACTCGATAAAAACACCTTAACTGTCGAGAACCATGCTGATTAGAAACAGAACCTGAATATCATCCTTTCCTTTAAGAAAATAAAATTTGTGATAACTATAACTTGTCCTCCTATGCTTACTGGCAAATCCACTAACAAACAAATCCAAGTGTATGATCGCTAGAAGGATGTTGATGATTAGGCCCATTGCTATATCATGGATGGCATGAATAATGTGCTATAGGCTAAACATGAGGATCATGAGACTGCTCGACAGATCATGGATAATCTTGATCGCTTGCTTGGAGGCGAAGCATTGACAAAGTGGCAAGGGGCCCTTCGAAAGCTTCTTATCGAGGATGCTTGTGAAGGAGCATATGATGTTGGTCATGGGTTACCTAGCTGAGGCTTAAACCCATAAAGCCGACATTGACGCTGAGTCATTGATGACTATGGTATTTGAGACTCATTTAAGGAGTTCATCCCATTTAGAGCTTTATATAACTTGTACAATAGATACGATATGACCTTAAATGAGCTGATGAAATAGCTACAGAAGTTCAAAAATCTGATTAGGGAAGCTTTGGCTGGTGGTGAGGTGAACTTGGTAGTTGCATCTGGTTCTGATTCCAATTCTGGGAATAGAAAAAAGCAAAAGGCTAAGAATGACAAGTCTTCTTTTTGGAAAAAGGCAAGGATAAGAAGAAAAAGAAAAAGAACCCAAAGAAACTAAAGTATTTCTTCTGTGGAAAGGTTAGGCACATAAAGAAGGATTACAAGTACTTCCAATCTAAAGGAGGTAAGTGTGAACTTCTAGTTATTAAGACTTATTTAGTTGAAGAATCAAGTGACACTTGAGTCATAGATTCTGGAGCGATTAATCATGTTTGTGTTTCTCTACAAGGGTTCAAGGAAATGAGAAGTCTACCACATGAGTACTTCATGCTTTAGGTGGGCGATGGATCCTTAGTGTTGACTAAAGCAGTAAGAGATGTCCATCTTTATTTTGATATTTATAGGAGTTTAGTTTTGAGGGATTGTTTTTATGTTCCTAAACTAAAAAGGAATTTAATTTTTTGTCACTTATTTGTTTAAAGACTCTTATTTAGTTTATTTTAATAATAAAGTTGTGATTTATAAAAAAAAATCTTTAACTGTAATGGATGGATGCAAAACACCTTATATTTTATCAAACCTAAGATGTACTCACTGCTTAATATTAAGATTAATGATAACTCTCAAAGACTTAAAACTTCTCATTCTAATAAGACTTATCTTTGGCACTTACAATTAGGTCACATTAGCCTGAATAGGATTCAAAGATTGATAGGGAATATATCTTCAATTCATTTTGAGGTGGAATCCATACCACAATGTGAATCTTATTTGAAGGAAAAAATGACCAAAAGACCATTAGGTCTAAGGGCAATCGAGCTGAAGGGGCTCTAGAACTTATACATAGTGATGTTTGTCATCCCATGAACATAAAGAAATAAGGAGAGTATGAGTATTTTGTCACTTTTATTGATGATTATTTGAGATACAAGTATGCCTACCTAATGCATCATAAGAGCAAAACTTTTGACAAGTTTAGGGAATTTCTAGCTAAAGCGAAGAAGCAATTAAGTAAAACCATAAAGGCACTTAAATTCGACAAGGTAGATAATACTTCTCTAGTGAGTTCTTATGACACTTATTGGAAAATGAGATTTTATCCCATTTTACTGCGCCAGGCACTTCATAGCAGAATGGCATGACAGAGAGAAGAAATGGGACTTTATTAGACATGGTTAGGTCCATATTGAGTTTTGTGATGTTACCTTTATCCTTTTAGAGATATGCACTACAAACTGCATGTTATCTTTTGAATAATGTGCCTTCAAAATCGATTCGTAAAACTTCTCACGAGTTGTAGACTGGTAGGAAGACATCTTTAATCCATATTTGCATATAGGGATTTCCTGCTCATGTTCTGTACAAGGAAACAAATAAGTTGGGAGCACATTTGGAAGTGTGCCTATTTGAAGGATATCTAGAAGGGACTAAAAGGGGTTATTTTTATAACCTAAAAGAAAATAAAGTCATGGTTTCAACAAATACAACTTTCCTTGAGGAGTTAATGAGTGATTCGATCACTCCAGGGGTTCTACTTGAAACCAATCCAATCAATATAGAAACATTGACCGAACAATAACCTAGGGAGCTTTAACCTAGTGGGAGGATCAGGTGCCAACCCGAGAGGTATATGTTTAATGATAAAGCTTACTTGGCTAAATTGGTTGAACATGACAAGCATCTTTACACTTACACAAAGGCCATGGAGGCTGTTGATTCAAAGATCTAAACATAAGCTATGAACACTAAGATGAAGTCTATGAAGACTAATCAAGTATGTGAGCTTGTAGACTTTCCCGAAGGGGTAAAACCCATAGGATGTAAGTGAGTCTACAAGAGAAAGAGAGGGGCAGATAGGAAAGTCAAAACCTATAAGGCTACACTGGTGCAAAGGGATACACACAAAAGAAGGAATCAATTATGAGAAAACCTTCTCTCTTGTAGCCATGCTTAAGTCTATCCGTATTTTCTTGTCCACTGTTGTCACTCTCGATTACAAGATTTGAAAAATGGATGTCAAAATGGCCTTTTGGAATGGCTGTCTTGATGACACCATGCATATGGTACATCTAGATAGGTTCAAAGCTAAGGATTAATGGAATAAGGTCTATAAATAGACTTAAGCAAGCTTCCTGTTCTTAGAACATAATTGATAAAGTAATCAAAACTTATGTGTCTGAACAAAACATGGACGAATCATGTGTTCACAAACACATTAAAAATAGGAAAGTGGTTTTTTACCACTCTATAGAGATGACATTTTGTTTGTTGGCAATGACGTTGAGGCATTGTCACTAGTCAAATTATAGTTGACTAAGTAGTTTGACATGAAGGTCTTGGGTGAAGCTAATTATATTCAAGGTATCCAAATCTTTCGAGATAGGAAGAACAAAATGATAGCTTTATCCTAAGCTACCTAAATAGATAAAATTCTTAAGAAGTATGCAATGCAGAATTCTAAGAAAGGCAGACAATCATTTAGGTTTGGAATTACTCTTCCTAAAAAAGACTCTTCAAGTCTGATAAAGAAAGAGAATATATGAAGAAGGTGCCTTATGCTTGGGCAATAGGTAGTCTCATATATGCTATGCTTTACACACGATCAAACATATGTTATGCAGCGGGATAATGAGTTGATTTCAGTCGAATTCAAGACCAAACGATTGGGCTACGGTCAAGTATATTTTCAATTACCTAAGTAGGACTAGCGGTTATATGCTAGTATATTCTGGTGAGGATCTAACACCTCTTGGATACACTGATTTAGATTTTCAATCCTTTCTGGATTCGAGAAGTCAAATTCAGGTTTTATGTTTACTCTAGAAAGAGGTGCCATTGTTTGGACAAGTGTCAGGCAAGATTGTACTTTAGATTCAATAATGAAGGCCGAGTATGTGGCAACTAGTGAAGCTTCGAAAGAAGCTAATTGGCTCCACAAGTTCCTTGGGGATCTTGAAGTAGTTCCTAGTATGGATAAGCCGATGTCATAGTATTATGATAACACTGTTGTAATAGCTAATGCTAAGGAACCAAGATTTCACAAGAAGAATAAACATATAAATCGAAAGTATCATGTAATAAAGACATCATAATAAGCGAAAAGGTGGCAATATGCAAGATCATGTTTGAGGATAGTATAGCTAATTTTTTCATGAAGACACCACTAATGAGGATTTTCAAAAAGCACGTAGAGGCTATGGGGATGTAAAACATGTCATATTTATTACTTAAAGCAAGTAGGAGATTGTTAGACTAGGTGCATTAACGATTACATGATGTAATAATTTTTTAGAGGCATTTAATCAATAAAGAGTTTATTTATTATTCATATATCAAATATTGTCCTTTTAATATTCATTTCTATTGAATATATGATAAGCAAAAAAGTTTGAGATTATCAATCTAAACCCTTCAGATCATGCATATGATGTACAGATTATGCAAAAGACACAAATCTTAAAGATGATGTCTAAATGATAAAGTCCGCGATCGAGGAAATAAAGTTAGACACTTTATTTATGCTAAGATTGTTACGTTGTCTACTTCTCTAATGAGAGATGACTTCTCTTGGTCATTGGAGTAGGACTCCACAAGTAGAAACATTATTATATTATCATAGGTGACGATATATTGGATCGGGACAAAAAGTTAAATTGATTAGATTAATAATTCCGTTTGTTTAAATCAATTCACTTTAGACAATCATATATGTTGCATCTTAATTTTGAAATGAATTAATGGATGCGTATTCTTGACTTGTATCTTTTGATGTACCAAAGTGTGACATCTTAATTTAATGATGGTATGCATATTGGTATATTCGATACATGACTTTAATTGACATAGACTCGTTTTTCTTAGATATGGAATCTATAGCTCTTTTGTAAAGTTAATGATATTCTTTTATAGACATTATCTTATAAAAAAACTAGAGTGCTCAACCATTTATGTAACCGAGTGTTATATTATTTATGAATAGTAAGTATTCTAATGGTGAGATAATGGAACATAAGATAAAAGTAATCGAGAAAATAAAATGGGATTTATCCTTAAGCCAATTATGAATATCCTATAGAAATGTTGCACATATGATATGCCATAGATGATTAGCTTATTGGAGCTTCATAATTTTATATAGTTCGAGAGTACAGCTCTAAGGTTTTAGTGGAGTAGCATTAGAGTTGATAATTATATAACATATGTATCTGGGATATGTTATTTTATAATTTAAGGAGCTTGATCTATATATGTCTATCAGATCCCCTTTGCTACCTCATTATAATTCTTGAAATGATACGACATGTTTTTCCTACACATTGGTGACTTATGTTAATTATTAGATTGGATAAAATTCGATAGATTGGATTTAATAATTCATATTAGTTTATTAAGTTAATTAATTTTGTAAATTAATTCAAGATAAACATGTTGAATATTTGGATAATATTTTATTTGATATGAGATTATCTATATATGACCGTTTTAATCAAATAACTTTTCTATTAGGTTAATTAAATTAAAACTGAGGTTCTTTCTAACATTCATGTGTAAAATAAGATATTCTTAAATTTCTAGATTATCACTCGGTCGACAGGCCAGTGAAGCCAGTTCGATAGACCGATTGCATAGTTTCGTAGGTGACCATGTGCTAATCCTATTATGTGTTTTCATGTGTTTTTGAATAGAAGTTAATCCAGACTCAAATGTTGAAGCCTAATCTGATAAGGATTAACCCCAAATTTGACCACTATATAAAGGGAACAATTTTTCATCGTTCGTTAGATCATTTGAGAAATATAGAGAGAGTTTTCTAATGAAAGAAACTCTGAAACTTGTAGAGATCTATTGTTCAATATCTGGAATCTTAGCTTTTGATTTTCTCAAGTGGTTGGAAGAAGAGTCACCAAATGAAAAGATGTACGATGTGCGACTACCTGCATTTTGATCATGGAAAGAGAATAGCAAGGAAGACCTATTGGCGAAAGCTCTTCCAAAACGTTCATCTCTAGTTAGTGTTTCTGTAGTCTTTAGTCTACTAAAGGGGTATGTATGATCTCTTATTAATTTATGTACTAAGTATTTCAAACTTGTTGTTTGAAAAAGATTTTGATTTAAAAATTTTTAAAATTCTATTGTGTATCATTTTGCAACATCCCTGTTTTTCCCTTTCAGGTTAATCAATTAATTCTGGTGTCTTGGATTGTCATCGATGCTTCTCGCTACTCGATTGGTATACTCTTCTTATGATTTTTATTGGTGCATGTATAATACACGGAATTAGCACTCCCAGTAGATAAGTGATTATTTATAAACTTTATTTTCTCAGTTATTTGAATTTAATTTTATTTATTTTGACTAAAGCTGTACAGTTATATTTTCACTTATTTTATAAGCATTCATTTAAAATTTATACATTTTTATTTTAAGTTTTCTATTTGAAATTTTGTCTTTTTATTTAATATTAAAGATTTCGGAGCATATTGATTTTTTTTAATAAATTTATAGGCCCCATTATAGTTTCCTAATATTTTGGACTTACTAGATCTTCAAAAATATTTATTTCAGTTTAGTCATTACCTAGCATTTTGGGTCATGACAATTAAGGTATCAGAGTGGTGGTTTTAAGATTCTCAAAATTTACCCAATTGGGTTTTGGTTGGTTTGAGTCATTTCTAAGAAGTTGTATCATTAGAAACTATAACTCCATCCATCAAGCAATCAAACTAATGAGTTTGACATATCTTTCTATCGTTAAAATTTTAAATTTTAATTTAGATTCTCTGTCGTGTTTCATAGTTTAAATTCATTTCTTTTTGGTTTTGTGATTTCCTCTTCATAGTTTCATTCATATCCCTTTCCAAGTCATGTCGTTAACTATGAAGTAAACTGTATTATTTTCGAGATCCTATTGTAGCATCTTTGTTAATTTATAGCAACAATATGTACCATCCAACCTTCATGTAATACTCTTGCTTGTGGACAGCTAACTATCAATTTGTTTGATGTATCAAGAATGGTGAAGCAACTACCATTATCATATCATCTCTCTTCTTATTCTACGTTGCAAGGAGTTTTATCTCGTTGTATGTAGCGTTAAGTTGCTTCTTTTCTCTGTCAATTTAATATAATTGGCACCTATCTAGGTTCATTCAAAATGAGAACGTGACTATTTTTGGTGAAATCCCATGAAGAGTTTTTTATTTCTACTTGAAACATTGTTCTCCTTTGATTTGGTTTTGATTTGGCTCTTATGTAGCGATTGGTATATGATGATTCATAATAATTGGTGATTGAGAAACCTAATAGTTGCCATTGTTGTTCTTTTTATTTTATTCTATTTTATTTATTACCTCTCGAGGGAAAATTATCGTCTTTCGTATGGTTAATGCATAGGATTCAAGGATTTTCTAGCTACTTGCACTATACGTAAACGTAATTGATATTGGCTAGATTTTGATAAATTATAAAATTTAAATTCAGGTTTGTTGCTCCGAAGCTATGACTTTAAATGTGGATATAAATTTTTGTGTCTTAATTTTGACTTATTAGATCATGTTATTTTCTTTTGATTCAATGGTATAAGCTTTGAAGATTTTTCTTGGTGATAAAGATATATATGGCATAGCTTCCTCATAGGTTGATTGACTTGAGCTGTGTTAATCATTACTTTGGGATTGTTTCATGGATTAATACATTTTATTTAGTGTCTTATGTTTGGTATGGACATGTCCTAGGCTCACTTCATAGTTTTCATCATTTGAATCATTTGGTGTGATCTTGACAAAAGGACGAAGGACTAGATTGAAAGTTTATTGGTTTTGGAGGCTTTAGATTTGTCCAGTATGCTATACTTTAGTTTATTGATTATTGAGGCTCCTTATGAAGGTATCTAGAAAGTATAAGTAAGGATAAGGCAATGTAAAAATTTCTTTTATTTGAAAGGACATGATAACAAATTATGATGATGGCATGAAACAAGTGATGTCGGGGGATATATCACGTAAGGTTGGAACTTAGATTGCATATGAGGTTTGACATCTTTAGGTTCATTCCTTATGTAGTAAATCTATGATGATTATTACGTCAAATTGATGCTATTTAACACTTGAATTGAAGGCTTTTAAACATGATGATAAAGTTGAATACAACAAGCTGTATTAATTCTAGGAAATAAGTTTTGTCCCATTAAAGATGACCCCTTAGATTGATTTTAAGAGTTTTAGCTTCAAATAGAGAATGTGTTGGAAATTTTTTGAAAGTGATATGTTAAACTATTACTCCACTAGAATATGTATAGTTTTTACTCTTAAGTTTTAGCATTACTTGATCATACAACTTGATGCATAAAAAGGAGGATGTTTTCGATAGGTTAGATAATTTTAAAATTCCTCAACTGAGTGATGTTTAATGAATTTATTAATATTGAGGAGACGATTTATTTGGTTAATTTTGATGTCTAATTATGTAATTTTTAAGCTTTTCTAAAATATGCCTCTCGAGACATATTAGAGGTCCTTAAAATGGGGCATGAATTTAAGGATTACACCATATGTTGGATTGTAGCAACATTGATAGACTACAGAGATTGGGATCCTTTGTATTTATTTCTAGTTTATTGTATAAAAGATTGGGATCCTTTTTATTTGAGACATCTTAAAGATCAAATTTCCCTAAATTTTCCCCCATTTTCTTTCCTTTTTCCCTTTACTTTTTTCCTTCTTCTTTCTTCTTTCTTTTTTCTTCTTTTTTTTTTCCTTTTCTTTCTTTCCCCTGACTACGAGCACCCCCCCCAATTCACTACCTTTCCCTGCCCGATGGCCTCCAGCCACTGACTGCTTGCACGCTCCACCAAGTTTGAACCGCCGTCGCCCAAAGTCTTAGCCACCAGACTACCGCCCCTTCACTTGCTGCTGGTAGTCGAAAGCAAGCCAAGATCCGCCGTGCATATATATATTTATATATATAACAATATCTCATTTAATATATATAATACAATATAATATAATACTATGTAATATCATATCATAATGTATTATATTAATCATATGCCACATTCATATCATATTTTAAAATTTTACTTTAGCATATAAATTTGACATGAACATCTTTACGCACATCGATTTGATCATGTGACCATCACCTGCGACATTGCTAAATAAAAAGTTACTTAACATAAATAACAATAACTCATAAAATTACATATTCCGAGGTTCAATTAACGCAAATGTCTATAAAAAATGACTGATTTTACAATGCTAACATGTATTATTAAGTTGTTTAGTACGCACAAAACATTGTTTCATTCTCGATCCGTCAGGTCCTTACAATTATTATTATTGATGTTGTTGTTGTCATTGTTCGGTTATTCCTACGGCCAATTGCATAATTAAATTTCAAGCCCGGATCTTGATCATTTTATCCACAAACTACAGTTTCTCAACTACAAAAGGCTGATGCCGATATAATCTCCTTATGAATCAATTATCACGTACATTCAGTTGAAATAACAACCATGCATATATATCACCAGATTGTGATGTAGTATTAAACATTAAGATGGAAAATTTATCACATGAATTGCAAACACTTTTTTTAATTTTACAGGCCCTAAATTAAAACATGCAAAGAAACAAGAAGTAAACATCTGAAACAAATCCAAAGATACATATTCTTTTTCATCATGCTACATTTGCAATTATAATCTGTAGTTTCAGTTTTGGTATATTTCATGCCCCTTGGGATTGCAAAAACCTCATCTCCATGCATCTTCATGCATTCGTAGTAGAAAATCGTGTACGCAATCAACGAGAACATTTTAACGCAGCAGACAGAACTAAAAACAAGCAAGAAAACACAGATCGTTTTGCCTGTTGATTGTATATCCCTAATCATCCTCAAAAGCAACAAGAAAACACAATATAAAGACCCAAAGAGACGCTTCAACAAAAATCCTCTTTAGTCTTAGGCCCTTGACAATCTCTCCAGCCTTTCCAAGTGTCTCAATTCCACATTTTTCTTCGAGTACTTAAACGACAATAGCGAGAGTTCAAATGATAGCCAAGTAGATGTACAAAAGTACAGTGGGAATAAATATAACTGCAAAAAGCATGGTCAGTTTATGATCAATGAACAACACAAAAGGGATAACAAAGGCGGAATATAAAGAAAGTGTAGCCAAAATCCAAAAGGTTAGTGTAAGAAAATGTGCTAAAACCCCTTTTCCATGTCTTCACTACGCAAGAAACTAAATGCTTGAGATGCAATTCCTTTCCTCTGTACCCTGTCGATGATAACAAGCAGTCACAAAGGGTAAGGAGGTGGCACTGCTCGCGATAGTGCCAAGCCACTCAATTGTGGCGAACATTAGAAGATCATATTTCAATGGAATGATTAGGGATGCAAAATCTAACGCTGCTTGGTGAGAGCAACATGGTGCTTATCTTGTAGGCAATGTCGGTGAGAAATGCTTTGATGGAGATAATATTTGATAAGAAAAGGATTGAGTTAAGAAAGAGGAAAATGAAGACAATGGAAGGTATAAACTGTTGGAAATTTGCTCAAACTCAAACACCAAATTCTTTATTTCAAGCTGAATACTCTTACAATTACAATTCCTTGCACACTCAAAAACTTAATTAAAAACTTTTGGTTCTTCTCTTCCTCACTCTTAGAAATTCTTACTTCTTCTTGATGCAAAATGAGAGAAATCACCCCTATTTATACTACTGATACCTCCTTAACCAATAGCTAAGATTATACCAACAAACTTTTGATCTAATAGCTACAATTCACTCTTTAAAATTCTCCATCAAAGTATCTAGATATCTCTACAGTTCTCCCACTCCAAAATATCTAGATATTTCTTGAAGAATACTCTACAAAAACTTTCTAAAAGATTGGTTTATTAGCTAATTAGATTTAAGTGCAATAATTAAACTTTAAGCCCATACATTTATAACTTGATTTATCATTCCAAGTAAGTTTCTCAACTTTACAAGGTCTTCGTGCTTGAGTGGCTTGATAAAGATGTTAGCTACAGGGTCTTAAGACTTCACATATTTCAGTTGCACATCCCTTTTGCAATGTGTTCAAGTCTAAAATTGTATGTGCGATATAACCTCAAATGCAAGGTTGTCCAAGTAATAATACTCGGTGAATTTGAGGTAGATATCACTAAGAAAAGGTATTGCAAAGGTTTAATATATTAGTTATATAATATTTATTTATTAGTTAAAGAATTTGAGGATTAAAGTTAATTACTACACTTTATTACAATATTTACACATTTTCTTATATTTTTTTCATTTTTAGATGTTTTGTAATTTATAGAATTTCAATAATAAGAAATGCGATTCAATTTAAATAGAAGATAGAACTTTAATGATAAGTTTAATTTGATTTAAAAGAAACAATAATTATAGCAGTGCTGAGCACGAAAGATTGTGGCAATTAACTTAAATATGATTTAGTTTTTTGAAAACTATTTATTAAAAATGTTTAAGCATGCAATATGTCATCTTTGTCTATAATAAATCAAGAGTTACCAAGCATTTAATGGGTCAATTTATGTCTATAATGCATTAAAAACTCATTTTCACAAAAAAGTATGATTTCAAAATTAACTAACTAAAATTGCCAACAAAATTAAAGTTAAGCATTTACTATACCATTCCCTATCTACAAATACTCAAAATGTTCCTAACCATTACCCATGTCAGCCTATGTCTACAAAAAAATCAAAAACTTAATTTTGCAAGAATTTTAGCTAAGGTAACAAGAAAATCATAAGTTTTCTAAAAATGATTTTGACATTATAACTGCTTTGAAAACTTTGAAAAACTACAAATATTTAAATTAGTTTTGGCAAAATTTTCCCCTCTTTCCTTAGGTAATAAGGAAACTAGAAAACATAATGAAAGTAAAAACACGCATAATTTTATTAAACATAACTATTTTGCAACATAAAAATTAGAAATTAACCTAAGGCGGAAGAAAAAAAAAACTCTTCAAAATATGAAGAAAAGGGATGAGAATTACATTGAAGGGAGATGGGTATTTTATACTAGAGAAATGGTAACTATTTACATGATTTGTTACATTATTTATTTATTATTATTATTATTTTATTATTTTATCTAGATATTTCTTGTTTCTTTGTCACTTACTCCTTAGGGTACTATGTCTAATACTCTCTCTTTTTCCTCATGTTTGGACATCTTGACTCCACATTCCATGGGTGTACTTATTAGCTTACAATCATCCATCTTGAACTTCTTGAGATCTCCTTTGCATAGCCGTCTTGTGTGCTGAAGATTCCATTCTCCTTCTGCTTGACTTCAATGCCAAGATAGTATGCCATGAGCCCAATGTTAGTCATCTCCAATTCCTTTGTCATTGCTTTCTTGAATTATCCAAATATGTTTGGGTTAATCCTGGTGAGATTTAAATTATCAACATATAAGCAAACAATCAAAATATCTCTATCTTTATTCTTAAGGTATAAGGCATACTCGTATGGACATTTGGTGTTTACTTCAATCCGTAGAGGGCCTTCTTCAACTTCAAGACTTTGTCTTCTTGACCCTTCACCACATAATCAACCGATAGTTCTATGTAGACTTCATCTTCAAGTATTCCATTCAGGAAAGCATACTTTACATCTATTTGATGAATCTTCAACTTGTTCTACTCTACTAGCTAGAGAAATAATTAGTCTAAGAGTCTCTAAGCGAGCAACAGAAGCAAATACATAATCATAGTCGATACCAGCTTTTTGACTATATCTTTTTATGGCTAGTCTTGCCTTGTATCTTTTAATTTCTCCATTAGCATTCTTCTTCACTTTGCACACCTACTTGATGCCAATAGCCTTATGTCCTTTTGGGAATAGAGCAAGTTCCCAAGTCTTATTCTTCTCAATGGCCTTGATTTCTTCATCCATTTCATGCCTTCATTTCTCACGTTATGCAGCGTCTTAGAAGCTAATTGGCTTGTATTCAGTGAAGAGGTAAAAAAAAGTGAGACTATCAAGCCTGTTAGTGACCTTGTAGAGATCTTAGAGACTCCTTATGCATTCTTCATTTCTTTCATTCAAAAAAGACGGTGGTGAATTCCCATCATCGATTGTTGTCGATGAAGCAAGTGGTGTAACCAGCTCTTCAGTTGCTTACTCCATCCTTGGTTGCTCCTCTTTTACTTCTTCAAAGTAAGAGAAAACACTCATTGTTTTCCTCTTGAACATCCCAATCCCAGGAGCTTCGATCATCAAACTCTATATCATAGCTGATGATTGTTTTCCTATTTTTTAAATTTTATAGCTTATAGTCTTTTGAATGTGTGTCGTATCTGATAAAGACATGTCTCTTGCTTTTGTTGTTGAGCTTACTTCTCTTCTCATGTGGAACATAGATATAGGCGATGCTTCCAAATACTCTTAAGTGAGAAATGCCAAATTTTCTTCCTTTTTAAGCATCTTATGGCATTTTGTTTCGTACACTTTTCATCGGAGAGCAATTTGATAGATAGACAATAGTTGCTAGAGCTTTGGCCCAAAACTCTCTTGGCATTCTATTGCTCTTGAGCATGCTTTGTGCCATGACAAGGATAGTTCTATTCTACCTTTTTATAACACCATTTGTTGGAGAGATCTTGGCACAGTTAATGATTGATGTATTCCATTATCTTCATAAAATTCTTGAAATTCTTTAAAAGTGAATTTGCCCCTTGATTAGATCTTATGGCCTTTATCTCAAAGCCAGAGTCTTTCTCCTTGATTGCCATGAATTTATTGAAAGTACTAAGAACTTTTGATTCTACTTCAAGAAATAAGCCCATGTCCTTCTTGAAAAATCATCTATAAAGAGATGAAATAATTACTTTTACCAAGCAAACTTGGGTTGATTGGTCTACACACATTAGTGTGAATGAGTTGGAGTGGCTTTTGAGCTCCTAAGGTTAACTCACTCGAAAAACTTAATCTGAACTGCTTCCTAAGTAAACATTCTTTGCACAGTTGTTCTAGGTGACTATTCCATCTTCCTCTTAGATAATACCTCCAGGCCTTCAAAGTTGAGGTGCCCAAACCTAAGATGCCATAGCCATAATGCATCTTTGTAACAAGCCTTTAGACACTTTGCTACATTATTCTTAATATTGATCATGAACATTCTATTATTTGACATTGGCACTTTAGCAATGAGGTTATTCTTATCATCTCTTAAAGAAAAATCATAATCCTTTATATCAATATCATAACCTTTCTCTAAGAGTTGTCCTAGGCTCAAAATGTTACACTACTACAAACTAGGAATTCCATGATGGTTTAAAACCTTCGTGGAAAAATAATAAGCGCCAATTTGGGGGTGTGGGAGAGGCTCTTTCATGACAATTTTTGAAGAAAATCGTCGTGAAAGAATGAAGTTTCCACAACAATTTTCATAAAAAACGTCATAGAAACTTGACATTAAAAACTGTCATGGAACAATGGTACATGTAGAACACTTCCACGATGCGTTTTTGCTAAAATCATCGTGGAAGAATGGTATTGCATAAAAAAATTTGCCAAAATTTTTTATTTCCCATGGGATGGCCAGTCCTGTGTGTTATCCATTAAAATAAGGCCCTGATTACGTAAAAAATTCATGTATATTGAAATTAAAAGGTATTTACAAGTTCATTTGCATTTGAGCTATTTTAAACAATCGTTTATCTACTATCTCTATCTAAGCATGACATACCTATTTACAAATTGTATCCACTCTAATCTAACTCATTTATTTCAGTATGTATATAAAAATCTTTTTTTCCTAGGGCTTGTATACCATATAAATTATATCTCACATGAAACGTAGAATAAGAAAACCACATTTTATATTTTCTTGTTGTCTTGGACACTTACGTCTAGAATATACCATTCTATTCGGTCGGTTTGTGACACTGTTTCTCGCTTAAAGCTTTCAATCTTTAAGTGCCCTAACAATGTGTCATCATTAAATGAATTAATAGACAATACAATTATGTAAAACTCAAAATAGTTAATTTTATAAAAAAACATTAATATTTACAATCTCATAACTAATACAAAATCATCACGTGATGAGAATATATTTGGTCATCCTATGGCAAAATAAGCTCCAACATCCAATGTTCTCCAACATTGTATGGCACGAAGAATAATTTTCCCCTTGGTGCTTGAGCTAACAGGTGGAGGAGTGATGTGACGTGCTCTCTACAATTACTCTGTAGGTCTCTTGCAGCACTTGAAACAATTGTTAGAGAAATTGTGCGCCTTGCCTTTGAAGTTCACAATATTCCATTAAAAGACTATAACAAAAAACAATATAGTTAATTATTTGAAAGTACCTTACAACTCTACCTACATTTGAAAATTTATGAATTAAAGACAGAGTTATTACTTGAGGCATACCATGATACAATTCACCTCGATTTGATCAAAGTTGATGAAGTAGTAAATGTCTTCATACCCCATATAAATAGGCAATTCATTGCCAGTGACATTTATTGGTATCGGGCATTGAATCATATTGTGCATGAAATAATGTGCATATAAAGCCAATTGAATAAATTTTGGAGGTATTGAAGTGAAATTAAATGCAAGTAGTGGCTCATTCGCAACAGGTTATTCTTGTTCTTGTTCTACCTCAGGTTGTGATTGTCTTGCTTTTGTAGAGCTTTTCTTTTTTTAGCGTTTCTTTCTGCTTAAATCTTGTCAAACGTGACTAGACACTCGACTTGTCTTCAACATTGCGACGACTTCAATTAACCCATTCAGCCATGCAACAAAGCTTCGAACGGCTCACCCATAGTTGTTGCTTCAAATGTTGGAACATGCAATTCAACTGTTCTAACTTTGATGGTAGTGATGCTAATGTGTATGTTTTCTTCCCCCAATGGTCTTCTATGGACTGTATCAGTTGAAAGACTCTCCATCCATGTCTTCCCAAGCGCAACAAGTGTACACCCACTATTAATTCTATCCTCAACAAAGAGCTTGCATTCTTGACCTTGTTCGGGCTCTTGATAATGAGGTGACAATTGGACTCTGGAGCTTATGGAGCTTCTGCTAAATTGTCCAAAGGGTTACAACTAGCCTTGAAGCTGTTGCATTATGAGATGCTATCATCCATCAACCTGGTACGTCCTTGGCAAACGAGCTTGGTCACAAGACCTCGCAGTTCTATAATTTCCATCTACATCTTTGACATTTAGGAATTCAATTTCAAACCTAATTGGAGGTTGAAGTATTAAGACTGCTTCACATACTTCAATTGACCGCGAACACATCCTGAATGTTTCGGTTTCCTTAGTGCCCTCGTCAATATGTCATCGTTACCAATAGGTTGAAAGCTCCCTTGACTTTGTTGCATTGTGTACTCATCCTCTAAAACAACAGCAAAACCATGTTATTCTTAAGATCCTTCAACAGTATTAAATTACAAATTAATAGTTTGTGTTTAATAAACTTATAATCAAGTTCCCAATTTCTGCCAATCTTAGATTTTTAAACTATCCATTGAGAGCTTGATGTGATTTTACTAATAACTCCTCTCGTGTTGGTAGCACGCTCATCTTAGCTAACTGTATTGTACTATGTTGGTAACATATTAATGATAAAATAATTGATATATGTAATACGAGTAAGATATTAATGTACTAATGATTGCTCAAGTTCTCAATATCTGACTTGGCCAGCCATAGAGCAGTATTCATTTTTTGCTCTTATTTTTCTTGTATTTGATGATAGTAGTTGGAATTTAGCAAAACGTCGATATCTTGCAAAAGCTTCCCAATCATCATCGTTTATGGAAGGGTAGTAGTGTACTGCCATAGGAGGTCGCTTATATAGATTTTCATCCTCCTTTAGAATAGAAAGGTATAGCTGTACAAAGATAACATAGAGGTTGGATCTAAACCCTTTTGCTAATTCACCACAAACCTTCAAAGCCTTTTTCCTATACCAATCCTCGACTGTGATAGCTTCGTAAATCTTTCTGCAAATCACATCTTTTTATTTGTTCCAAATCCTTAGACCTCCAATCTTTAATCCATATAAAAAAGTGTTCTTATCTAAGGACTCCAATCCAACTGCTTAATTCATGGTCGGGTGTGCCTTTCGATTGGCCTTTTGAATCAATCGTCACTTTTATTCTTAAACATTTCTTCTTCATCCGATGAACTTTTTTCACCAAAGTAGCTCTTCACTCGAAATCTACTTTGGGATCAAATTTGGTTTGCCTTCTTGGCTTACTACCTTGTTTTCCCTTGCTATATTGAGAGAAAGATGGAGTGCACTCTTCATACTCCTCCTCATAGTGGTTATTATCGATCTCTCAAGACATTTTACCTATTCAAAGTAAGCAAAAACTAACACACACATACTAATATTAAATTACAATTTTATTCAAAAAAGTATAAAAAATTAATCAATTCTAATCAATAATGATCCATTCTAATTCACATATTAAAAAATCAGATATTATAAATTAACAAATTAAAAAATCACATGTTATAAATTCACATATTAAAAAATCACATATTATAAATTCACATATTATAAATTCACAGATTAAAAAATCACACATTATAAATTAACATATTAAAAAATCACATATTAAAAAATCACATATTATAAATTCACATACGAAAGATCATATATTATAAATTCACATATAATAATATGTGGGGGGAGGGGAAGGAAGGGAGTGGGGGCGGCGGATGGTGTGGGGGGGGATTAGGGGGAAGGGGCAGAGGGGGTGTGTGGGAAGGAAAGGGGGGTTAGGGTAGGCAAGTGGAGGGGTGGGGGCGCAGGTGGGGGCAGGGGGGAGGGGGGAAGGGGAGGGGGTGGGGTGGTGGGAGGGGCGGGGTAGGGAGGATGGGGAAAGGGTAGGGGATGGAGAAGGCTGGGGGGGAGGGGGAAGGGCAAAGGGGGGATGGGGGAAAGAAGGGTGGGTAGGGGCAGGCTGGGGGGAGGGCGAAGGGGCGGAGGGGGGCAGGGGAAAGAAGGGAGGGTTAGGGGGGAAGGGGAAGGGGAAGGGGTGGAGGGGGGAGAAGGAAGGGAAGAGGGAAGAGAAATGGGGGAGGATAGAGAGACAGAGGACTTACCAATGGGTAAGCGACAACAATGACACGATGGCAGCAGAGCTTGAGAAAGCTTGAGAGAAAGAGAGCTTCTTTTAGGGAGAGAGCGAAAGCTATGGCAAGTTTGCAATGAGAGGGGGTGTGCGAGTTTCAAAAAATATAAAGCCCTATGTCCCACCTTACATGACAGTTTTGATGAAAAACTATCGTGTAATGCTCAACGTTACAAGATGGCTTCTTGTAAAACCTTCATGTAATGTTCAAGCTTACATGATCGTTTTTCAAGAAACTGTCATGTAAACTTGAACTTACACAACAGTTTTCAAGAAACTGCTGTGTAAGCTTGCACTTACACAAGGGTTTTTCAAAAAATGGTCAATTTCAGCACTGACATAGGTTTTTCTCTTCTACCCAGGGTGGCTAGCCAATGAGTTAAGCATACAATGGTCCAGAATGTTTATTGATTCTTATTTTCATCACAAATATAACTATAAATAGATTTCCCAAACCATTAAAAAAAAGTAAAACATGAAACAAAGAAACATATTTAAATAAACATATTATACATTTGTTTATGGATGCTCTTTTTTTTCATTGGTTCTTCAATACATATCCATTCCACATCTTCACGAAGCAAGTGCAAAACATCATCTTCAAAATCATCTATCTCTTCAACCGGTGGCAATCCCTTTGTAAATGAAAGGATGTCCATGCAATCCTCGACAACTTCTTCACCGTCAATAGCTACTGTTGGCTTCATTGGGACAACTAGAGACAATTCCATGTCTTGGGGATCTGTAGTATAAAAAACTTGGATTGCTTGTGATGCCATAATGAAGGGATCATTCTTGTATGCCAATCTTCCAAAGTTAACCACCATGAAGCCATCATTATCGATCTTAACATAGTTATTGTCTGCCCACTTGCACTTAAAAAGAGCTACATGCAATCCTCCACAATCAAGTTCCTAAATATCTTCAATAAAACCAAAATAGTTCACTGTCTTTTATACCGGATTCTTGTCCTTGGTGGAGGCAATATGCATAGCCTCAGCACGGAGAGTTACACTACTATTTTGGATAGGATTCTGATCTCTTTTGTGAGTGTAGAAAGTGTAACCATTTATGAAATATGGCGTTTACCTTGTAACTACCAATGACAATCCTCTAGCTAGGTTCTTCAAGTCTTGTGACATGTCTCCATCTTGTGATGTGGAGCACTTGCTAGTGATGTGTACTCTAGTCCACAACCGAAAGGTCTGATTGTGTTCATCTTGCAACCACTTCTCATTTCTTGCTCTTTTTTGGTTTGCCATTTTTAATTTGTTCATGTGCATCAAAATGAATTGTATAAGACATAAAGACAAGCTTACTCCTACTCCTCTCGATTTACTTAGGAAGGAATGCTAGTAGATAGTCCCCTAGCCTCAATGTTTATAGTCTTTGGCACCCCAATTGCTTCTGCATTAGATAAGTACTCAGAGCAAAATTCAACCGATTTTTCGGCTATGTAACTTTCTACAATACAGCCCTTTGGCCTATTTCGGTTCTTCACATAGCCTTTCAAAACCTTCATATATCTTTCAAATTGGTACATCCATCTTAAATACACCAGTCTGCATAACTTAACTTCACGTACTAAGTGCACCATTAGATGAATCATGATGTCAAAAAATACCGATGGAAAATACTTCTCAAGCATGCATAAGGTTTGCACCAACTCTAATTGTAGTGAATCTTGCATAAGTGGATCAATTACCTTAGAGCATATTGAGTTAGAGAACGAGCACAACTTGGTAATTGCAAATCTCACATCCTTTGTCAGAATTTCCCACAAAGCAAGTGGTAGTAATTGCTGCATCAAAAGATGACAATCGTGTATTTTCATACCAATAAGTTTAGAATCCTTCACCGACACCAACTTTTTAAAATTTAAAGAATAGCCGTCATGCACTTTCAATGAAGCAAGTCATTCATAAAGCTTTCTCTTTTTGGCTCTGGATAACATGTGCTTCGTCGGAGGTAAATAAATGTGGTTCCCTATTTCTCGGGAAACAAATTAGGCCTAATCTCCATTTCCCTAAGATCCAATAATGCCTTTTCATGAACTTTAGTCTTGCTCGGAATGTCAAGCAATGTGCCGACTATGGATTCACAAATGTTTTTCTCAATATGCATAACATCCAAGCAATGACGAACAAAAAGTGTCTTCTAGCATGGAAGATCAAAAAAGATTGATCTTTTTTTCCATGGTCCATCAATCGACAACTCGTCCTTACCATGCTTTCTCTTCACGAATTCCACTTTTATATCTTTTACCATTTCAAATATTGTTCACCTGTCAAAGGATGAGAAAGGTCTCTTTTTTTGCTGTTGCCATCAAAGACTTTTTTTTGTTTATGATAATGATGATGTCTTAGTAACCATCTTCTATGATTAAGAAAAATGGTTTTCTTACCATTCTTCAACCGTTTATGAGGTGTTTCCTACATACAAATAGAACAACTAATAGAACTCTTTATCGAATAACCAGATAAATTGCCATATGCGGGGAACTCATTAATTGTTTATATCAATATTGCACGAACTGTTGATGTCTCTTCTTAGTAAGCATTTCTAACTTCGACTTTGTTTTCTCACAAGTTTTTTAGGTCATCGATTAATGGTGCCAAGTATGCATCAATTTCATTGCCTGGTTGACGAGGACTCAAAATCAATAAAGACAATATTAAAAACTTCGCTTCATGCACATCTTTGGAGGGAGATTGTAGTTAATAAGTATTACAGGCCAAGTGCTATGCCTACTACTCATGTTACCATGTGGGTTCAGTCCATCCATCGACAAAGCGAAATATATATTTCTTGGATCCGCACTAAAATCAGGATGATCGGCTTCAAAAGTCTTCCATCGTCGACCCATTTATCATGATGCTATATTAAATTCTTCACATGTTCTAGGTTTCTAAATAAATGCCTCAAATGTGATACTGGTGGAATGTACCACAACATTTCCTTTGGCACTCCATTGTTACTGTCTTTTGGCTCCTTTCCTATTTTCCACCTTGGTTGATGACAAACCGAACAATAATTCTCATCCTCATACTCATTCCTATAAAGAACACAATCATTTTCACAAGCATAAATTTTCTCTTACTCTATTCCCAAAGTGCTCAAAGTCTTCTTAGCCTCATACATACTAATTGGTAATTTATTACCCTCTAGTAGAAGCCTTCCTAAAAATTTCAAAAGCTTTGTGAAACTAGAATTTAACCACCCACCCAATGCTTTCAAATTCTGTAATCCAACTAAAGCGGACAATTTGGTGAAATTGGTACATCCCTCATACACAAGTATCTCGGCATCATTCATCATTGTCTTAAATAAATCCGAACAGTGTAAGAAAGGTTCTTCCAAATCATTGACCATGTCAACCATATTGTCGTGATCATCCATAGTATCCTCCACAATAGCTTCCTTTTCTTTACTTACTAAAGTTGGATTGAAATTAGAGTCGTCATGAAAATGTCACGTTTGATAACTACTTAAAATTCCATTTCAAAATAAATGTCCTCTAACAATTGGAATTGGATGCAATCTATGGTTTCCACATTGAACACAAGGACACCATCACCATTGGCATGAGTTTTGGCAAAATCCAAGAACTTTTCCACACCATTCACATATTCTCTAGACAATCAAAAATTCCATATCTATTTCCTATCCATTTTGCAAGTCCTAAATTGAAATAATAAATAGCAATTCAATCAAAATTAATTTCACAAATTATACATACCCACCATATTCTAATCATAAAACAATAACATTCATCCATCTTAAAACAAATTACACATAACCAGCATAAAACAAATAAATCATACCCATGATCCACAATACAAAAAATATAGATTAAACAACAAAATCAACAACAATTTATCAATTTCTAATTCAAACTTACGATTAGGAAGGAGATTAAGAAGTGTGGAGGCAGAAAGAGATGGCGACATCAATTTCGGAGGAGTCTATGTTCGTATTTAAGAGGTGAGTTTCTAATTTGTGTCTAATTGTCGAGGTAGAAAAGGTGTTTTAAGTGAGCCACCATGACGGTTTTTTAAAACTGTCATGGTATATACCGTCTCTACCATGACAGTTTTCTAAAAAACGATCATGGTAAGCTTGACATACCACAACAGTTTTTTAAAAAATCGTCGTGGTAAAGACAGTAGATACCACAATGGTTTTTGTCTTTGTGGGTGTAACTCTTTGTGTTTTTTTCCTTATCACGACAGTTTTTGAGAAAAGGTCGTTAAATGGGGGTCATATAATCTCGAATTTGTTATAGTGTTACTTTTCATGTTGCGTATGTTGTAAACATTATAAATGAATTGATATCTATAGTCTTTCAAGCGGATAAGAATGTAACCTCTCCCTTTCACGTCTATTCTAGAATCATCTCAAAGAGAGACATTGCCACTCATTATTTCATCTAGTTCTACAAACATGTTTCTTTCTTTAGTCATGTGATTGCTTGCACTGGTGTCAAGGTACCATGTGTCTTCTTGACCTCCATCATTGCCTTTTTGAGCTAGTAGCAAAGTTCCATGCTCCTTGTCCCTCTTCTCGATATAATTGGCCTTCCCTTCAGCTTTATTAGTTGGAGCTCTACAATCCCTAGTGTGATGCCCAGATTTATGACAATTGTAAGATTTAACTTGAGATTTCTCATACTTTGAGTTGAAATTTCCTCTTCCATGGCCTGTTGTTTAGCTTTCTCCTCTCTCATAATTGTTGTTGTTGAATTTGTTAAAGTTATTTTTAGGACTTCAACCTCATCCATGGCCATGACTGCTTCCTTGGCCTTGGCCACACCTCATCTTGAGCTATGTTGACTTCTCTCATTCCCACAAGACTCATCCTTCTTACTCAAATTAAGTTGTGTCTTGAAAAGTTGTTCCACATTCCCTTGCTTCTTCTTTTTTCTTTGCTTCATAGGCTTATAAAGTATCCAATGCTTTTTCAATTGTCATGGCTTTTAAATCTTTGGCTTCTTCAATGATGAAGACTGTTTTCAAACTTTGGATCCAAAGATATAAGAATCTTCTCCATAATCTCTAAATCATCTATGTTATAGATCTCCATTTCCTTTTAGTTGATTAGAAACTACCATGACTCCAAACATTACTATAGACTGGGAATTCTATGATGGTTTAAAACCGTCATCGAAAGCTTTCATGATAGTTAAAAAACCATCGTGAAAACCTCTATCGTTGTACAAAATTGAGTTTTCATGACAGTCTTTTACCATTGTGGAACCTCAAAATGGGTATCAATTAGAGATGTAGTAGGGGACATCTATCACGACGATTTTTTGTAGAAATCATCGTGATATAGTTGATTTTCCACGATGGTTTTTAGAAAAATCATCATGAAAAGTTGGTATCGGTGGCTCGTCCTTACCTCACTTTCACTTCCCAAATACCACTTTTATATCTTTTGCCATTTCAAATATTTGTTCACCTGTCAAAGGACGAGGAGAGTCTCTTTCTTTGATGTTGCCATCAAAGGCTTTCTTTTGTTTGTGGTAATGATGATCTCTTAGCAACCATCTTCTATAACCAAGAAAAACTGTTTGCTTACTATTCTTTAACCGTTTGTGAGACGATTCCTTCATACAAATGGGACAACCAATTGAACTCTTTATCGAATAACTAGAAAAATTGTCATATGCGGGGAAGTCGTTAATTGTCCATATTAACATTGCATAGACTGTGAACATCTCTTCTCGGTAAGCATCTCTAACTTTGACTTCATTTGCCCACAATTTTTTTAGGTCATTGATTAATGGTGCTAAGTATACATCAATCTCATTGCCTAGTTGGTGAGGACCCAAAATCAATAAAAACAACATTAAAAACTTCCGCTTCATGCACATCTTTGGAGGGAGATTGTAGTTAACAAGTATTACAGACAAAGTGCTATTCCTATTACTTATGTTACAATGTCAGTTCATTCCATCTGTCGACAAAGCGAAATGTATATTTCTTAGATCCATACTAAAGTGGGGATGATCGGTTTCAAAAGTCTTCCATTATGGTGAATCGGCGGGGTGTCAAAGCATACCATCGTTGACCTGTTTATCATGATATCTTGTCAAATTCTTGGCATATTCTAGGTTTTTGAATAAACACCTTAAACATGGTATCGGTAGAATGTACCATAACACTTTCGCTGGCACTCCATTCTTACCATCTTTTGACTCCTTTCCTTTCTTCCTCCCTGATTGTTGACAAACAAGACAATAATTCTCGTCTTCATACACATTCCAATAAAGAATACAATCATTTTCATAAGCATGAATTTTCTTATACTTCATTCCTAAAGTGCTCAAATTTTTTTTAGCCTCATACATACTAGTTGGTAATTTATTACCCTTTAGTAGAAGCCTTCCTAGAAATTCCAAAAGTTTTGTGAAACTAGAATTTGACCACCCACCTGACATTTTCAAATTCCATAATCCAACTAAAGTGGACAATTTGATGAAATTGGTACACCCCTCATACACAGGTGTCTCAGCATCATTCATCATTGTCTCAAATAAATCTAGATAGTCTAAGAAGTATTCTTCTAAATCATTGACCATGTCAACCATATTGTCGTGATCATCTATATTATCTTCCACAATAGCTTCCTTTTCGTTACTTACTAAAGTTGGATTAAACTTAGACTTGCCATGAAAATGCCACGTTTGATAACTAGTGGAATTGAATGAGATCTATTGTTTTCACATTAAACACAAGGATATCGAATTATCACCATTAGCATGAGTTTCTGCAAAATCCAAGAACTCTTTCACACTATTCACATATTCTCTAGACAATCAAAATACTCTTACATATATTTTCTATCCATTACACATACCCATCATATTCTAATCATAAAACAAATTAATCATATCCATCATAAAACAAATTACACATACCCATTATAATATAAAACAAATTAATCACACCTATTTACAATACAATAGACACGGATCAATAAACAACAAAATCAACACCAATTTATCAATTTCTAACAAAAACTCACAATTAGGAAGGAGATTAAAAATGATGGAGGTGGAGAGGGACGGCTGTAGCAGTTTTGAAGGGTTTTGGATGTATATTTGAAAGCTAAGTTTGTGATTCATGTTTGATTATCGAGGCAAAAAAATAGATTTGAAGTCATGTACCATGACGGTTTTCTCTAAAAACCGTCGTGGTATGTATTAGCCTTCCACAATAATTTTTTAAAAAACCATCGTGGAAGGCCAGGCATACCATAATAGTTTTTGGAGAAAACCATCGCGATAGATGAGCCTCCCTACTACGACAGTTTTCATCTTCTTGGGCGTAACTCCCCACGTTTTTTTCCCTTATCACGATGGTTTTTTAAAAAAAGGTCGTTAAATGAGGGTCGTATAATCTCAAAATTTCAATAGTGAAAAAAGTCATTAGATACTGTCTTGGCTTCTTCCAAATGCATGACTTCAAACTCCCCTCTTAAAGTCTAGAGATGAATCTTCTTGGCTTGGTCCGCTCCCTTGTAAGAGGTTTGTAGCTCCTCCCATGCTTCCTTAGCATAGGTTGTGTTTGAGATCTTCTTAAGCCATCATAATTTAGTGCTTGATAGATGAGATAGAGAGCTTTTGTCTCTTTTTCTTAAATCTTTTAAACTATCCTTTTGTGTTAAGGATAGTGTCAACTCGTCTTTTGACTCAATGTAGCCTTCCTCTGTAACCTCCCAAACATCATGTGCTCCAAGTAGTCCCTTCATCTTGATACTTTAATTGTTGAAATTGCGCTCCTTAAGTTGTGGAACTTGGAAAGGTGCCATACCGTGGATAGTCATAGCTCTTAATAGAGTGAGAATTTGAGAATTCTGAATACACAAATGGATCAGGAACACCAAAAAAAAACTTAGGGTGCTTGTAAAAAAATGACAATTTTTAGTCATTGGTCAATAGCCAATGATTAACGATCAGTTGATACTGGAAAAATGACATGTTTTGAGTGTAGGCTGAAACTTCCAATAGCACATACAGGCACATTTGGACTCCGTTTTTGTTGTTTTTGTGGCATTGCGTTCGTTTTGTGGAGAGCTTCGATTTGATATGCTATGTTGATTTGTCTAGAATGAACTTCCTCTACTCTTAATCTTAAGAAATCTTTTCTATAGTGAAAGATCAGTTAAAGCATACTTAGATTTTCAAGAGACCTCACAACCTAGGCTCTCGTGCCACTTTGTTCGAAATTTGTTTAAACTCAAACATTAAACTCTTTATTTCAAGCTAAACACTCTTACAATTATAACTCCTTATATACTCAAAAACTCAGTTAAAGAACCTTTAGTTCTTCTCTTCCTCACTCTTAGAAGTTCTTACTTTTTTTATGCAAAATGAGATAAATCGCCCCTATTTATACTAGTGACACGTCCTTAACCAATAGTTAGGATTGTGTCAACAAACCTTTGATCTAATGGCTACATTTCACTCTCTCGAATTCTTCATCAAAATATCTAATATCTAAAATTATCTACAATTCTCCAACTCCAAAATATCTAGATATATTTCTATATATATATATATATATTTTGAAGAATACTCTAGAAATACTTTCTAAAAGATGGGCTTATTAGCTAATTAGACTTGAGCTCAATAACTAAACTTCTAGCCCATGCATTTTATTATTGGCCCAAATCAAGTTTATTTTATAGCATAAGCTTCGCATTTATTAGTGGAGAAAACTTTGAAGGCTTTCTGTAAGATTTCAACAAGTTCATCAAACACATCAAGAAAAGCGCCACCCATGAATGCAAGAGGATTATAACTAGTTGATGTGTTAACAGTATACCAATGTAAATTTGGAGTATTTCCGACAACAAAATTGGAGAATGCAGAGTTAGTTAACTATTTGAACTGTATATATAATATTGTAGTTTTTATAGCGGTAATCTAAATTAGTTTAGTAGTCCTACTCCAATTTATTATTTTGAAAGATAAAAGGGATATTTTGGCACCTAGTTTTTTAAAGTCGTGTATTGAGCCTATAAATGGCACTCCAACACTGGGTTACTGCCACTCTGCACAGCCCAGTCTAAAATCTGGCATCCCACCGTGCGTTTCTTGTGTAAGGTCGATGTTTGTAATCTTCTGCTTATGATCATTCGAAGGGTGTAAAATTAGGCTCTACATTTCTTAAAAAATTTAATTTGATGTTTTCCTGCAAGTTTTGGTGGAGTTAATCCAGAAACTAACAGTTAATGTTTGCGGTTTAAATGATTTTAAATTGCAGTTTTTCAGGCGTTCATAGATACAGACCACGAAGGCTGCACACTGTTTATAGGGCCATAATAGAATTTCAGTTCAAGCGAGATCAAGCAGATTTTCTGTAGCTAAATTCAAATTTCAAGTTAGATTAGTAGAGATCCGATCCTTGAGTTTAGCATATGTATCTAGACACATCTTATACCTAAGTCTTTGTTTATTTGAGGAAGTCATTTCCAGACCAATTTCAGGGCTTGATCAGCGTGAGAGAGCAATCCGTTAGTGATCAGTAGGCTTTAGAATACTGCTTTCGCACCAGTGTTACTGCTGTTCACGTAAGTCAATACTTAGTAGCTACAAGGCGGAGTCGAAGAAGAATTGCAGCTTAAAGTAGGTGACAGAAAGTGAGCGTTAAAGACTTGGAGTCGGACGAGAAGTCTAAAGACAAGCCGCACTGATATGCCTTAGATGTTTGCATTGATGTAGATTAGGCTTTTTTATAATTCTAATTCTTGTAGCTGTAATTCGATATTAGTGGATTCCTTCTTTATCTAGTGTGTTTAGCACTCGTGATTTTCCAAAGAGGGTTTTTGACTATGTTAGATAATCATATCTTTGTGTCCTTAACTTTTTCCGCATATCATATTTATTTTTCACACCTATTATGTTTTTGGTTATAATGCAAACAGGTATTACTAAGTTGTTTAGTATGCACAAAAAATTGTTTCTTTGTCCGTAAGGTCCTTACAATCATCATCATCATCATCATCATCATCATTATTCGGTAATTCTTATGGCTTATTTCAAATTGAATTTCAGGCTCAGATCTTGATCATTTCATCCATAAACTTCAGTTTCTAATGTATAAAATGCTGAAGCCGATATAATCTCTTTATAATTATGAATCAATTATCATGTACATTTAGTTGAAATAATAACCATGTATATATATATATATATATATATATCATGACTGTCATGTAGTATTAAACATCAAGATGGATAATTTATCGCTATAATTGTTTTACAGACACTAATTTAAAACAAGTAAAGAAACAAGAAGTAGCACATGGAACAAATCCAAAGATACATATTCTTCATCATCGTGCTATATTTGTAGTTATAAGTGGCTTATCTGTAGTTCCTGTTTGGTATATATATTCCATGCCCCCTTGGATTTCAGAAACCTCTTCACCATGCATCTTCATGCACTCGTAGTAGAAAACCGTGTATGCAATCAACGAGAATATCTTAACGATGCAGATGGAATTCAAAACAAGTAAGAAAACACAGATTGTTGTTTCTGTTGATTGTATATCCCTAACCATCATCAAAAGCAGCAAGAAAACACAATATAAAGCCCCAAAGAGAAGCTTCAACCAAAACCCTTTTAGGGTTAGGCCCTTGACAATCTCTCCAGCCTTTTCAAGTGCCTCAATTCCACATTTTTCTTCGAGTATGGAAATGACAACAGCGAGAGTTGAGACGACAGCCAAATAGACGTACAAAAGTGCGGTGAGGATGAATACAAGCACAGAACGCATGGTCAGTTCATTATCAATGAACAGCACGAAAGGGACAACAAAGGCTAATACAAAGAAAGCATAGCCAAAATCCAAAAGTGTAGTGTAAAAAAATGTTACAAAGGGCCTTTTCCAGGTTTTCGCTACACAAGAAATTAAATGCTTGAGATGCTTTTCCTTTCCTCTGTGTGCTGCAGATGACGAGAAGATTACAGCGGTTGCAAAGAGTAAGGTGGTGGCACTGCTTGTGACAGCACTAATCCACCCGATTGTGGCAAAGATTCGGATATCATATTTCAATTGAATGATTAGGGATGCAAAATCTGTGCTGCTTGGTAAAAGCAGCATGGTGCTTATATTGAAGACAAAATCAGTGAGAAATGGTTTGACGGAGAAAATGTTTGACAAAAAAAGGATTGAGATAAGAACGAGGAAAACTAGCATAATGGAAGGTATAAGCTTACCATTATTTCTAGAGATAACTTTGAAGGCTTTCTGTAAGATCTCCACAAGTTCAGAAAACACATCAAAAAAAGCACCCATCAACACAAGACGACTATAACTTTGATATGTCAAAAAAATACCAATCTCAATTTGGCGTATTTCCAACAACAAAGTTTGAGAATGTAGAGTTATCAACTATATGAACTGTATATATAATGTTGTAATTTCTGTAATAGTAATCTAAACTAGTCTAGTACTCCTACTCCAATTAATTACTTTGAAAGATAAAAGGGACACTTTTCGCACCTAGTTTTTTAAAGTCGTGTGTTGAGCCTATAATATTAATTTACCCTTTTAGAAAGGGAAATGCTTCACCTAGTTATTTCTACAAACTTTTAAATGTCTTTAATTAAATTTTGATTTTCTATACTCATAATTTACGCTTTAAGATAGGGAAGCTCTACACCTATTGCTTACTACAAACTTTTATACGACTTTCTTTAATCTTGTTACATCATGGCTGAGTTGACCATTCATTGTATAAAACTTGTATCGCTATTTATAATAGGAAGTTGGCAGGAAGGTGGCGTCTACGAATATCTCGATTACCCATTCTTTTGATAACTAGGCATCTTGCTGTCAAACACCGGGAATTGACATTTCTAGTAAAATAATATACAAACTAAATAGAAATTAAAAACATGAAACACCATGTGTTCGGTCCAATTTTACATAAGAAGATGGCAGGCTGATTGCGGCTATCAAATGCTCTTTCGATTGTTTAAATCGAACTCAAATCTTCTATCTAATTTTTAGTATCTCAAATAACGTCTAATTAATCATATCATAACACATCATTTAAAAAAAAAACATATGAAAGTCAATTAATTACTATTTTAAACTTTTTAAATTACGTGTCATAATATAATTGGTTAGATACTGTTTATAAATCAAAATTAAATAGAAAATTTGAAAAACTCAATTGTTATTAATCGATTGAAAGTAGTTTTTTTTCTAGGATTAATTAGTGATTATAGTCTCCGTGATCGACTTACTAAAAGGAGGTATCTGAATATCGATTTCCTGATCTTGGTAAACATGTGAAGTTTATTTGCTCCCTCTGGCCAAGTTTTTACTTCATTTTAGTTTATTTTCCTCCTTTTCTGCTAATTGCGACGTTGAATACTTGCGTTCTCGTTTCAGCGAAAAGGAAATATTCATTATTCAACGTCGTTGTTCCGGCATATACAACACAAATATAGATTTCAAGAGGACATGTAGGTTTTCTTCCAAAAAAAGGGTATTAGAATGTTTCGAGAGGAGAATTAAAATTTATGATATAAAATGTAAGGGTACAGAAATTAATAGCATATCTTATGCAAAAAAAAAAAAAATCAAAATTTCTGGAATTCTCCAATGCCTCTTCTCCTCTCGTAATTGGCCGTGATCACTGTCACTAGTTTTGGATTATATGTTTCTTATAAATGTCATTTGCCGTAATTTTTCTTATCCTTTTTTGAGTAGAGTACAGAACCTGCTATTTACTAAGCACTGACTTTTAGATCCTGTCATTTGTCACTTTTTTTTAGAAACTACTGTTTGTAACCGTATTTAAAAAGGGATATTAATCCAAAACTTCGAGTCTTGTGCTACTAGAATGATTAACTGACGCCAGAATATTTATTGAGAAAACTAGTATTTTGAATGAATCAACTATATATTACTAAATAAGAAAATAAAAGATAGTGGACAAAAACACAAAGATTTAACGTGGTTTGGTAATAGACTTGCATTCACAGATTAAAAAGCAATGGACAAATGACATAAAGAACACTATAAATTGGGTTCCTTCAAAGGCAACTGAGATACAATGGGATTACTCCTTCAAAGGCAATTGCAGTTTCTAGAACATCTTGACTAGATTGGCATCTCTAACCAAGCCTCCCACTCAATTTTGTTACCAAAATTTAAAAAAAAAAAAAAAGTAAATTGAAAAATGGATGACAGGTGAAACTCAAAATCCGGGCCGAAGACTTTCAAGCTTGAAGAAGACGACAGGAAAAAAATTACTCTTCTTGTAAAGAAAAGATAGGACTCATTCAAATCTTCAATCTGTAAAATACAGTTGGAAAAAGCAAGAAGAAGGGAAAAAAGGTGCATGATCTATGCCGGCCTTCTATCTCCAAAGTCAGCAGCCTGCAAAATGGCATAGGAAGAAACGAAGTATCTTGTAATCAACAGACCTCTGAAGAACAGTGAATACCTATGGTAACTAGCTGGTTTGTATAGGATAGTCCTCCCGAAATATGTGCAGAACTCTATAAATAATTCCAGCTCGTGTCTAGTCATCAATGCTATTATCACTGCAAGAAAAACTACATTTAACAACATATTATTTACAATATGTAGTTTTTGAATGTCGTTGAAAAGTACATACAACGACATATCCAACAAAGATGTTATTAACGACATTTGAAACAATAATTCACGACATCTATATTGTGGCGTTCAGCCCGGGTGTACTCCCTTAAACGTCTATAGGACCCACTTTGCGGGACCCCCGGACTTATGGCTCTTATTGGTAAACCATCCCTGTGCCGCCCACTCATCCGTATTGACCCCTCTGGGGTAGCTCAATTGGTACTCGAGAAGGAAATAAGAACCTCTTAAGGGAGGTTTGAGGTTCGAACCCTAGGTACGCGGTTCGAACTTGAGGTAAGCGAAAGAAAAACCCTGAGGGGCCAGAGGACCCCAGAAGGGACAGTACTGATGAGTGGGCTGTTCGAACCCGAGGGACACGAAAGAAAAACCTTGAGGGGCCAGAGGACCCCAGAGGGGACAGTACGGATGAGTGGGTGGCAAGGAGATGGTCTACCAATAAGAGCCATAAGTCCGGAGGCCCCGCAAGGTAGGTCTATAGAGGCTTAAGGGAGTACGCCCAGGCCAGACGCCACAATAAAATCTTTCGCGTCCCTTAAGTTCGAACCTCAAACCTCCCTTAAGAGGTTCTTATTTCCATCTCGAGTACCAATTGAGCAAGTAGCTCAATTGAGGTTCGAACCCGAGATGGAAATAAGAACCTCTTAAGGGAGGTTTGAGGTTCGAACCCGAGGGACGCGAAAGAAAAACCCAGAGGGGCCAGAGGACCCCAGAGGGGACAGTACGGATGAGTGGACGGCACGGGGATGGTCTACCAATAAGAGCCATAAGCCCGGGGGCCCCACAAGGTGGGTCCTATGGAGGCTTGAGGGAATATGCCTAGGCCGGACGCCACATATATAGATGTCGTATTAAATGTTTCTTTTTAACGACAATAGTTTAGTGTCGTTTAATTATTTAACGACAAGTAGGAGATGTCGTCAAAGCCTTGGAGATTCTACGACACCCCTTATAGACGACATTGGTCAAGATGTCGTCTATATCGGATGTCGTGGAATCTCCAATGCTTTGACGAAATCTCTTACTTGTCGTTAAATAATTTAACGACACTAAACTATTATCATTAAAAGGAGACCTTTAACACGGCGTCTATATAAATATCGTTAATTATTGTTTTAAATGTTATTAATGACATTTTTGTTGGAGATGTCGTTGTATGTACTTTTCAACGACATTTAAAAACTACATGGGTAAATAATATGTCGTTAAATGTAGTTTTTCTTATAGTGTATACCGATGATAAGTTTAGCTTTTAAATATGGCTGGACAAAATTGTGTTTGGAACATGACTCTAAAATAGGTGGTTTAGCTGTTGGCTTTGCATAGCATAGTTTCCCTTAAAAACTCGTTGGATAACTACATTCTCTCATTGGAAGAACATGGACGCTACAATGAGAAGGTGTCCCGGCGACATACATATGCAAATGACTTTATAAAAAACCGTTGCCTAATGCTATAGTAAAAAACAAGAAGTGTATAGTACTCCGTACTTCAGAAATTCATAGCAGCTTACATGATAGTTTTTCCTTACACTTGTCTCGTTGAATCTATAAAATTAAAAATAAAAAATCACCAAAGAGGAGATGTTTTTTAAGCCCCTCGTGTGAATCATTTATTTCTATACTTTTAATTTTGAAAAGATTAGATGATCCTTTATAAAAAAAAAAAAAGGAAGAACATTACATGATGGATTCTGCATAGACAGTTATCAAATGTGAACTTTACACAATGATTTAGGGAAAAATTGTTGTATAAACCACTATGCGAGTTTTGCAATGTAGAGAGATTCACATTGAAAGATTGAGGGAGGATATTAAATTAGACAATTATTGTTATTATTTGTTTAGCTATCTTTATCATTGAGTGTAGATAGTCTTTACCATTTAGGATGGATTACTCTTTTTACTTATTTCTTGAAAGTATACGTAAACCTTCTTTCTTTCGTTTGCTCCCCAATTTGATTCTTGCACTTTGTATTTTTTATTTGAATATTTGGCAATCGTTTCTTAAAGAAACCATCGCCAAATGTGTGTCGCCTGTACTGCAATTTGTTATCGTGGCTGCTAATGGAAATTCACTTGATTCATGTCCTGATTAGTCGGAGATCATGATGTGTTGATGGCATGACTTTGTTAGGAATTTTATATCTATGATCGTTTTATTTTATGTTCTTATTATCAATTTTGTTTTTTTTGAAATTGTATTCAATATTTTTGTGAAATTAGTTTTCGAGTTAATTGAAATTTTCTAAATTAATTGTAAATTATGTTGTCGTAATTTGGTTTTTGAAAAGTTTGTGTTTGAGTGGAATATTCGGATTTGACCTAAAAAATTCAGATGTGACCAAATTGACTTTTTGGAGATTTTTAGCAATTTTCGTTATTTGTGTATGTCAATGATTTTGTCGTGACTGTATAGATTGAGTTATTTATGGTAAGTATAAGATTCCTAATTTGACGCACTGATTGATTGATCTTTATGAACATGCTGAAACATGCATGAAAAGTCTTTCTTTCCCGATTAGATTTGTTAACCGAGCTATTCAACGTGTTCTGCAGGATGTTTATAACGGGGCGTTAAACACTATATTAACAAATGTTTGTATTTATAAACTAACAGTTTCTGCAAGATGTCGGTTAGTTAAACACTGTAGATGTTTCGTCGGGCTAGCTGAGGTGAGGAAAGTAAATCTGGTAAGTAAGTTTTAAAAGAAAAAAATATGCATATGTTCTTGAGATATCTGTTTGAGTGTCAGTGTTTTATTTTAATAGTTTATCTTTAAATAATGATTAAAACGGTGAAAGGAACAATTATTGTCACATGTATGAGGCGGCGTTATAACAATCACCATTTACAAATTTTGAACTCCTTCTATGTCTAATAACTAATTTATAGATTTGTTCCTCAACCAAAAGCATGCTTACTCTAACACCGTTATTCTTTCCTATGTAAAGTTCTATACTAGGGTCAAAGAAATGCTATAAGGCTCATCCATGATCAAAGACATAAAAATTTCACTAAAACGATCATGAAGCCTATATGCAAGTTGCTCATGTGCCCAAAGGCTCCCGACACTCAAGTCATACACGAACATTCAACACAATCTTAAGCCCTAAGTGAACCAACTCATAAGAATTTTCATTATGTGTCAATCTTCAAAATGAGTCATCAACATTGTGTTGCATATCTTTTTTTTTTTTTCCTTAAATTTCTATGAACAACAAATAGATAGCAAAAAAAATAAATAAATGCTCACTTTTATCACATCTCAAAATTTCGCCATAAATAAGAAGTCTTCAATAAGTGATACGATCTCTATCCCTTTCAAATTAATACCCAAACAAGTAGAACATTCATAGGAATAGTTTTATGAGCATACTTCAAAAAGTCAAAATTAAGCCTTTTCAGTTGACAATCAAAACTTAGATTATATAAAAGTATTTCTCTACTTAGGAATTTTATCAAACATCTAACATACATGTATTCACTAACCAAATCTAACATGAATTCATCATTTTCTAACTACATAGCACTTCATGCCTTCTTAAAAGTCATCCACTTAATCAAGTTTCTCATCAACCCCTTAAATTAAACTTGAAATATTAAAAACTATAAATGATTAAGACATGCAAAGGGTTATACTATCAAACACTAACTCTTTAAAAGATTTGAAAACTTGACAAGTCAAATAGGATTTCATGACATAAAATAGCTATATCAATTTCTCATTATGAAGCAAAGATCAAACACAAAAAGAAATACGAATTCGGATTTAAATAAAATAGGAAAAGATAGTAGAAAACTCTGCCTCACAAATTGAAAAATATAGGAAGGATTTTGATGAAATCTCTTGAGGGGTTTTGAAATAGAGGTTTCCATGAACGTTTTGAGATGAGTGACATCGACCACCACCAGAAGCAGGGATGGCTGTGGAGCTACAATGAGCTATGGGAATGGTAGTTTTACATAGTCAATATAGTTTTTCCTTTGTTCTCTGCATTATCATGAACTCATAGGGACAAAAAATCTTGCAATTGCGACTTCAAATGAGAAAGATATGGAGTTTTAAAATTTTGAAGTTTTATTGAGAAAGAGAGAGAGATAAAGAAATAGAGAGAGAAAGAAAGGAGGGAAAGAAGATGAGTCTTTAGCTTGAATGAGAGAAAAGAAGGAGAAGAAAAAAAGAAAAGAAAAAGTACAAAAAAGGAAAAAAGAAAATAATGGGTTTGGCCTTTATAAAATGTGAAATGCTAAATAATGCTCAATACAAATAATATGGCCTAGATTTTGTTTAGAAATAGTTACACTAATATAGTTGCATAAACACATATGATTGAACACAAATTAACAGTCAATTCATGATAATGATAATCTATACGAAAAATTAATGCAAAAATAATATTACAACTGGAAAATTAATCACCAATTTTTAATTAATTAACAATAACAACTAGATTAAATTAATTAATCTCAATTAATTTATTTGAATCTTATATCATGCCACTTATATAAGGCATTTATCTCCCAATTTACGAGAAGATGGCTACAGTTGACTCCACATGAGAGGATGCAAGCAGTGAAACAAGGACCACAGAGTCCCTAAAAGGTTTCATTGCCAATACACTAGTAATTAAGATGGTGTTAAGGGAACAATGCTTAGAAGACATAACCCTTATGTTGGTTCTAGGAGGACTACATCAAGAGCCCTTCAAGTTCTCCATGGACTAGAAGCCTTCGCTCACTTAGGAAGAGTTGTTAAATATAACTCAGAAATACATCAATGCCAATGAGGCAGAACGACAATCTAAAGAGTCGGGGATACCTTACAACAAATTTGACCACAAAGCAGCCCAATCAAAATTGTAATGGTGGTTGAAACAACTAAATCAACGATAATCAAAGCAATGAGCAACTACTTGGCCTCACAAGAACATACGCTTGCACCTGTACCTGCATTTGCTCTTCCTCCAACACCTATCCAAGACAACAAAAGACAATGATAGGACAACAATCACGGTCTTCCATACAAAAGGTTTAACATCTACACCAACTGAGTACAAATATAAAAGAGATTTATAACTAGGTCAAGCCAAAATCTATTAAGTAGGTTGTTGCCACTAAGAAAATATCCTGCAATAAGAAACCAAAATTAGCATAACTGGTTCTATGGTGAGTTCGACCGTTATACCTTAGTGTATTTCAAACTTAAAGATGAAATTGAAGACTTGATTAGGAGAGGAATCTACAAGGGTACATCGAGAGGACCGCTTTGGTGGTGTCCCTGTTGACTAGAACCAACAAGGACCAAATGGTGTGAAAAACCAACAAGTGGGAGTGATACGAAACATCAAGCCGAGACCAGAAGAATTATGCTTGGGAAGCCAAGAGCTTACCTTTCCACAACATGATGAATATAGCAGAAAGGTGCAAAAATTACTAGGCAGATGAAGCCCGAGATATTCAATGAAGAAGATACCCGAGGTGTCCACTTCCCTCATAATGACATCTGTGTTGTCTCAGCCATGATTGGGAACCATGAGATAAATAGGGTCTTCTTAGACAACCGGAGCTTGACTGACATCCTTTACTTAGAAGCACTTGAACAGATTCACATCCCAAAATGTAAACTGACTCTGTACTCCTAACCACTGTATGGTTTTACTGGAGATAGTATTGTCTATGAAGGGATGATCATGCTATCGGTTGCCTTTGGTACCCAACTAAACACTTCGACTGTAATGTTGAACCTCATAGTTAAAGGAGGGACACAATATAAGGCTGTGAATAGAAGACTGACCTTCTAGGCCTCAAAGCTATTTCATCCATCTACCATCAAGTAGTAAAATTGCTAATTGAGAATGAAGTAGGAGAAATGAGGTGGAACCAGTATGATGCCCAAACAACCTACGCAGACTCAATGCAAGACTATGAGTTCCCTAACTACAAGACGATGATGGCCAATATAGCTCCTACCTGATAAGAATTCGACCCCACTTAGGAATGGAAGATGAAATTATAGTGGTCAAGCCGATGGGGGACCTGGAAAAGTTCATGGTAGACAACAAGGACCCAAGTAAATCGCTGAAGATAGGGACATAGCTAACAACTCATCACGGAGCAGACCTTATAGAATTTCCATGCATGATGATATGGCTGACATATCCCCCTCAGTCATGTACATCGACTCAACATAGACCCCAAGTTCCCACCTGAAAGGAAAAAGAGACGGCCCTCAAACAGAAAGTGGTGCCAAGCACTAAGGGAGGAGGTGGACAAGCACATAAAGAACAAGTTCATTAGAAAAGTTCACTACCTAACATGGACCCTCAACCCACTTCTTGTAAGGAAACTGAATGGCAAATGGAGGACCTGTGTGGATTTTAACAACCCCACTAATGCCTGCCCAACATTCAGTTTCCCTTTGCAATAGATTGACCAATTGGTCGACGCTACTGTAGGCCACGAGCGCATAAGCTTCATGGATGCATACTCGAGCTATTACCAAATTCTTTTGTATGAGCATAATGAGAAGCACACTACCTTTATCACTAACTGACGACTTTATTACTACGAAGTGATGCCACTCGGCTTAAAAAATGCTGGAGTTACATACAAACAACTCGTAAACAAGATGTTTAAGGCATAAATAGGACGTAATATAAAAGTGTATATGAACAACTATTTGACCAACTTGTTAGCCCAAGAGTGTCTACCTAAGAGGGAGACAAATTGAGTTTTTAAAAAAATTTTCATTTATTAGAAATTTCTGGATTGATCGCACAAGTAATAAACTCACAAATAACAACTATAGATAATTTAAGCAATTATAAATGTGTTAAAGAAAAGAGTTAAAAAAAAGAGAAGTGCAAACGCTATTTATAGTGGTTAGACAATATACCTACGTCTACTGTCGCCAAGCGAGACCTTGACTTGATCTCTTCCATTATCTCAATTGTCTTTTCAGCATGATCTAGGAGATGGTTAATCACGCAAAGAGGATTTTCAGCAAGTTTGGCTGAAAATCATTTGAAAGGTTGTAGAACACTTAAAGATTGATACAACGATGATTCTATGTATTCTTGGTAATCAACAAACTCAAAAATGAGGTATCTATTGGCTAGAACACGAAACTAGTTATTTATGGCTATTTGATGTGCATTTGCAACGGCTATAAAACTAGTCGTTAGACTATGCAGTCAATTGCCATATACATGGTGCAATTGGTCACGCTACTACTAGAAGCAGCCCAGGTGCAGTCAACCACATAAAGCTATGCGCGATCGACCACACATTGGCAGCAGGCTTGGGTGCTAAAAATATTTTTTAAAAAAGTTATTTATAGACCAATTATTTTAAAGACAATTTTAAATCAATTTAAAACAGCGCTCAAGTCTTTAAAAGTAATTTGCAATATATAAGAAAATTTAGAATAATTTTTGAAAGACTTAAAATATTTTTTGTAATTTTAAGATAACAATAATATTCTTAAATTTATTAAAGTTGCAAAATAAATTATGAAAAATTAATTCTTTGAGCTAATCAACTTCATGAAAATTTTACACATGCTCTAACATCGTACAAGCTCAAAATAAAGAAAAAATCTATTCTTCATGCTTATTGATATCCTTTCTCATTCTTCAAGCTCTTAGTATAAAAATACGTCTTCGCATTAATAGCATTCAAGTTTTGATGAATTTTTTCTAAATATCCTGAGATGCTAAAATATTTCATCAAAATAGCACTACATATTCAAGATAAATCATTATTAATTAAGCAATTAATTGTTTGTTATCATCAAGACCAAAAAAAAAAATATTTCATTTAAAACCTTGGAGCCAATACAACTATGCTTCGTGCAAGCATACGTGTTTCACAAGTAAGACAATAGGAGTATAGTCTAATTTTCTTCGAGGATTGTGTTCTTGAAAATTAACCAATTACTGCAACTCCAATAACTCTAAATTTTTACAGACAACTTGATTTTTGGAATAAAAAAATAAAACGAAAACTAAACTAAATTCAAACAAAACAAATAAAAATGCAAGTATGAGAAAAGTATTGAAGCAAATTCAATGGTAAATGAGGTTAGGAGGTTTTCGATTTCGCTTGAATCAAATATGTTGTCCAATTTAACAGATTGTTGATCGATTTCATTCAAATGATTAACCATAACTTTTCAATTAACTAAATTAATATCCATATTAACTCAACTAATTAAGCATTCATTAAGCATAAACTTATTTATTGATTACCCAAGATATATTAGTCTCTCGAAATCAATATTACTATAGGTTGTGTTTCCTAATTCCCGATATGTGAAAATGACTTTCTCAATACTAAATCCACACACCTATAATTTCTAATTCATTGGCCAAACAAATTAGAATGTAAAGTCTAGAGAAACACTAATAATTTGAAATGAAGTCTAATCATCAATCTATTAAAAATTCAAACATAATCAATCTTAAGCTACATCAAACCCCTTAGCTATAGAAGTTTAGCTAGACATGAAAAATCCCAATAACATTACTAAAATCCTCAAGAAATCATAGTTACAAACATGTTCAACACAAATCTACAAATACAGATTTTAATTGAAAATTAAAATAAAGAAAAGGACTAGAGGAAATTATAATAGAGATGGTTTTCAAGGCTTGAACGCTTGGAGAATCCTCAATAAATCCTCAAAGAAAATCAACCACCAAGGTCCTTTTCCCTAAAAAAGTATGCCTCCAAATCCCCCTTGAAAGTTGTGCCTCTTTTCTCCTCTTTGGCTGTTTTAAGGATTTTAGTTTTGAGTGGCTATTGCAGGCCTCAATCAAGGTAAATCATGGCTGTTGGATCACAAATAGGGGCTAGATTAGCTCCAAAACACCATCTCAACTCGAAAAAGGTACGGGCCATGCAACAAGCCTACATGGCCACTCAAGGCATACAAATCAAGCTTGTTGTAGCATGCTCAGTGCTTATGGGTGTATGCTAGGACAATACGCTAGCGTAGGCCTCTCGGGTCAGGTGGCCTGCAGCTATCTAGCGTGTGCCAAGCTTGCACTGTTTGGGCCTCCTAATGTGCAGGACCCTGCACGCCTTGCTGCATGGGCATGTATGTTGGCTTGTTTCACCTAGGAGAGTCTTCTAATCTACCATTTTTGCACCGAAAATTTCCACTATGACCTATGGTCTTGTTTTCCTGCAAAATAACATAAAAACCATCAAAATAACATAAATGCTTGAGTTTTTTCACAAACTCTTGAGCTCAAGAGACACTTGATTTGTGATTACAATATTCACTCATGAAATACCCTTAAACATTTGCTTGTCCTTAAGAAAAGCAAAAGAAAATTGAGGAATAAAAAAATTTTAACCAACAAGAAAACTAATGACAACCAAAATACGAGTTTCTTATGCAATTAATAACTAGGCAAACGTTCAAAAACGAGTACATAGTGGAATTTTAAAAATTTTAATTAAAACCTTTTCCAAAAGCAAGTTGGACATGCTATATGTGATAAATTAAAAATCGATCTTCATAACTCTTAATAAACCAAAAAACCACTGGAATTACTACAAGAGAATTACAAATGGAAGAGCCTTAACCAACAGGTCTTCTTTGATATTCTTTTTTTCCACGATCAGAATGCAGGTGATTGTATGTCGTTTAGTCGCTCCTCAGAGAACATCTCTTTCCAACCACAAGAAAAAATCAAGAGCTAAGTTTCGAGACATTGAAGAATAACCCTATTAATCCAAATAACCCAATACAAATATTTTCTAATTAAAACTGTCTTATGCAGATAATCCTATATAAAAAAAATACATTCGAATAATTTAACATGTTTATTTTGAATTAATTCAAACAATAAATTAACATGAATTATTAAATCTGATCAATCAAATTTTAGCTAATCTAAGAATTAACATAAAAATTACTAATATGTAGGAAAAACGCGTCATATCATTTTAGGAAAATGTGTGAGCTGGCAAAGAGAAACTGATAGACTAATAGACATATATAGCTCAAGCTCGTATAATTATAAAATGACATGTCACCAACACATATATTTTATAATTATTAACTCTAAAGCTATTCCACTAAAAGCTCAGAGCTGCATTCTTGAACTAGTTATAAATTACTAAACCTCAATAAGTTAGCCGTCCATTATATATCATAATATGTAACATCCCTATAGGATATTTATAATCGGCTTAAGGATAAAATTCTGTTTTACCTTCTTGATTATATTTATCTTATTTTCCATTACCTCACCATAGGAATACTTACGACTTATAATAAATACGAATAGTAGACCATCTATTTATGCATTTGTATCTAAATGGTTGAGCATTTCAGTTTCCAATTACAAGATAAATCCTATAAGAGAATATCATTAAATCTACAAAAAAGCCATGAATTACATATCTATGAATAATAAGTCTACATCAATCAAAAATCATGTCTTCAACATACCGACATGCTTATCTTCATATAATTCGGGAATACGAACTAAAAGTTACAAGTCGAGAATTTGGACGCATTGATTCATTCAAGATTAAGAAGTAACACATATGACTGTCTAAAGTGAATTGATTTATTCTAAATAGAATTCTCAATCAAATCAATTCAAATTTAGCCCCGATCTAATATATCATCACCAATGACGATATACCAATGTCTCTACCAGTGGAGTCCCACTCCAATAATCAAGACAAATCATCGCCCGTTAAGGATGTAGATGATATAACAATCTTATCATGAATAAAACATCTAACTTTATTCTCTCGATTGTTGATCTTTTATATTTAGACTATTACTACAAGATTCATGTTTTCTGTATAATTTATTCATTATATACACGATCTTAATGGTTTATATTGACAGTTTCAGGCTATTGTCTACTTATCATAATTTATTGTTTGCTTATCATAAAGAGAAGGCACAACTCTAGAGTTGTTATATATTCAATGTATCCCAAAAATAGCAAGCAACATCGATAAGACTTGTTAACAAATTGATCAATGTATTCGAAACAAACTATAACTATAGGCAAGACCAGTTGTAGGATGATCGTCCAGTGGTGCTCTACTCGATTAGGCGTATGCGAGTGAGGAATAAGCTTTCCCCGTTCACTAGAAGGGAAACTCAGGAAGAGCTCGGGCAAAACAAAAATAGATGGCGAAAGCTCCTTTCTATTGTATTAGTAAAGTGCACTCCTTACGTGACTCCGTATTATTCATTACTAAAACGAAAGTGACGATGTATCATCCTAACCTTGAAATTGATAAACGGGAATGCAAGTTAATTAAAATTTATTACAAGAAAAATTATTTATGTACGTTTCAATTTTATGGATTGATGGTATAATATGTATGAACTGCAAAATGAACCAAAAGAGTCTACGGGCTACTGAAATGGGCATGGAAGACTTGTGCCATCCAGACCGTGCACCTTTTTCTATAAAGATTTTCGACTCTGTGACATATGCATATGTGTCAAAGTGTGATGGAGAGCAATTAGAACCTATTGTGTTGATCAATTAGGCCACTCAAGATCATTTCCTGTACTGGTGGAGCTACAGACGGCAGAGTGAGGGCAGCCGTCACATTTTCTATGTGACCGTTAAAAAATTTCAACTTTCTTTCAAAATAAATAAATAAATAAAAATTCCGTCAACAAATTTTGAGGTAATTTTTCTCTACGAAATAGAGAGATCATCGCAAAATAAAATCTTTTTGCAGACATTTTAAAACTTATGGGGTTGAATGGTACCAAATAAAATTTGGAGAACAGGAGGAAATAAATGTCTGACATAAAGTAGGAATTCGGAAAAGTGAATGAAAATAACCCCAATTAATCTTGTTTTCTTTCCTTCTAAAAATAAATCCTATCAAATAAGTTTCATTTCCTCTCCTAACTACCTTCATAATCGTCCTATTTATCCTTCGTACAAAAAAATTTCTTCAATCCTCCGCCTAAAGTGGGCACAATCTTTTTTATTATTATTATTATTTTAAATTATAGTAAATATTACATTTTCACTCTTCTAAAACTTTTTGTTATAAATAACAGGTTTTAAAAATATTTATAATAAATATTAATTTTATGGTATAAATAATTTATTTATTTTTTTATTTATCGTGCAAATAATTCCTATTTACACAGTAAATAGATTTAAGGTACAAATAATTTACTTACCCAGTTGTTTGCAATATAAATAATTTTTATTTATGCAATAAATATTATTTACCAAGCAAATTGCTATTTAAATGTTTTCAAAACCTGCCATTTATTTCAAAAAGTTTTTAAAACATGTTTGCGTCATTTGTTATTGTTTTCAAAATTAATAAAAATGTTTTTATTTTGAAAAATGAAAATTTTTTTAAAATTATGCTAACAGTGTTTTTAAAAATTTTTGCCACAAAAAACGTGCGAAAAAATTTTCAAAAATTTTAAGAACAAAAGCAAACGGGGCCGTTATTTCCCTTATTTTCCTTTCTTTTTTGGCTTGATGTAGTAAATATTATTTACATAGCAACTCTACTATTTGCTACAAATATTTTTAAAAGAAATTGCGTCAAATAACATAGTTTCAATTATTAATGTAGCAAATAACACACTTTTAAAAATATTAAAATAAATAACATTTTTAGGATCTTGTACTTTTTTAAAATACTATTTTCAATTTAACCTCCTTTTCTTCTTTTTCATCTTCTCTTTTTTTTCATTTTTGTTTTTTTTTTTTTTTTTTTGTTATG